>VZTV01075646.1:8887-29325 GCA_013400875.1 Anhinga rufa | reverse complement strand
TTTTTTTTTTTCTTTTTAAGTTTGAACCTGCCCTGATTAAGATAGACATCTCTGATTTGGCTGCAGAAGAGAAGACCTGGAGAATAAAGTACTGCAATGTGTTAAACTGTGACTTGCCAGGAAACATGGGATATGCTATCACACATCTCTCGTGCCTGGTGTGGACTGGGGCAGGACCACAGAGGATACAACTGCATAGCTCTGTCACAGCTGCACGGCTCCCCTGAGGCCAGCCTAGTTCTTCTAGGAGGACTTAAAATAAAATGAAGTTGTGAAATAAACCACTGTCTGGAAGGCCCCTGGTGTGACAAGTGCTTTATGTACAGAGGCTGGTACAGACAGCTATGTCTCTGCTCTGAAGGACTGGGATGCAGACTAGCTCCAGGTCAGCTACTGCTTTGATGCAGCTTCCACATTTGGAGATCTCCAGAGCCTGCCCTGTGACCCTGAGACCTCAGCTGGATGCTTTTCTACTCTCTCCTGCCTTATCTCAACACCTCAAGACGTCACTTTCAAAATCATTTGTCGTTTGAGCTCTGCTGTGTGACAGTGAGTGTTCACAGTGTAATTATTTTGGTGGAGAATTACAGATGGGGGGGGCGTTCAGATACTACTTCAAATAGGATGGGATCTCAATAAGCTGAAGTATTTAGAATAGGTTCATAGTTCATATTTTGGATTTCTTTAAGCTGGTTGTCTAGATGAGATGCAAAAAGTATCTGCAGATCTCTTTACTCTCCTGTCGCTGCAAGTAAAAGAGATTCATCTGTTGAGATGATTACACAGTAAGATATGACATCTTCAGAAAACCTTCCCTATAATTTTCACAGATTTTTTTTTCCCTGCCATTCTTGCCCAAAATGCTGCTTCTATTTGCAGGCATTTGGGCTGTTCTGTAAAAGCTTCATGTCAAGCTCAGCAAGCCCTTTACTGCCTTGGTGGGTAAAAGCAGAGCCATCTCAGCTGGGCAGGGTTCCCAGCACTCGGCTGCTTGAGTAGCTGGTGTCTGCAGCTCCTCAGGGACTTCTGGTCACTTACAGACTTAGTTTGGCTTCTGAGTACTTCCTAGGTGAGAATGGGGAACGTACTGACTGCCCAGCTCTACCGTAGTGCCCTGAACAGGGAGAGGTAGGCACCGAATTCCGGTTGACTCCTTACGGTGGATCTGAGTTGCTGAGGCTTTTTTATTTTTAGATGAAGGGATGTCCTGTAATATTTCAGCACAAGGGATGATTTACTTGTTTCCTTCCACTTCTTGTCCTTAAGTAAATATTCTTAATTCTGACTACGTACTTGAATTTGATGCTTTAAGTAGTGTATTCTTTTATAAAAGTATCTGCCTAGGTTCTTGAAGAATAAAATGGAGAACAATGTCAAGTGGCCTGCTTTCATGTTGACTACTAGATGTGGAGGTGGACCAAGAAAAAAAGGCCAAGGAGCTAGTTCAGAAATATGAAATATTTAGAAAAAAAATTCACTTTGCTGAAAATATTAATCATGGAATAGTGCAAGTTGATTTAAAATTAGATAATACAAATATTGTGTGAGAGAAATAACACAAGTAGTCTAACTTAAATGACAGAAGATGAACCTTTTTATCTTAAAACATAGAAGAAGCCTTTAATATAAATGTGGCTTGTTAGCCAGCCTGCTGGGGATCGCTTAATTTGCTTCCCAGTCCCTGGAGAGATGAGATACAACTGTTAAATAGCCACAGGGTAAAAACAGACTAAGTGAACCTAATTTTTGCCTGTGATCAGTTTTAGCTGCAGAGGTTAAAAGCTTATGCTTTTTTTGTATCTTCCTGCCCATAACCACTTCTAGGTTTTTTTTCTTTTCAGCCCCGCTCAGACTATCACTTTGACGCTTGTGACAGTCTGAGGCTCACAAGGAGCTTTACAAAAGCTATTAGCGTTGCTGCCTCTCCTGCAGCTTTGTATCCCGATACTTCCTCCTCTCTGTCCTTAGAGTCAGGCACAGGCTTGCCACTCTGTATAATATCTAACAAGATTAGGATCTTGTGCCGTGGTTGGGTTCCTAGGTTTTGCTAAAACTCTACGATATCTATTAATGAAGTCATTGTTAAAACCCTTATTCAGATACTGGCAGCGAATGTGTGGGCTAGTGATGGTCAGACACAAACCTTCCCTACTAGGCTACAAGACCCTGCATGAGGTCTGGTCACCATGAGTAATTGCTGTTGGATCTGCCTGTGTAAATTAGTTCGAGTTCAGTTTGGTTCATAATAAAGGCAGTAAAGTTGCCAAGGCAGCTGACATTGACCTCACCGGAGTAGCTGAAGTGTGATGTAATCTGGAACATAGACTCCCCCTTCCATCATGTTTAATAGCCCTGTGTCCAAAATAGTGCTGAGTGGGTATAAGAAAAAAACCCCGGCACTACCGCTGTTGCTGGGGCTTGCTTTATCCTGTGGTTGGGTAGGGAGCTGTGTTTTGGTTTTGAAGATAATTGGGCTGTGTGGTGCTCACAGGGCTCTGGGTTGACAGCCCAATAAAATAATCCCTGGCCTTAGTCAAATACATAGAATATATTTTTCCCTTTTCAGCATGTTTACTTAAATCCTGTAGCAGTAAATAACAGGCATGTGCTCAGAATATATATGCCTTTATCATCTTATATAAGTACATTTTAACATTTGTTAATATATAATTGAAAAAAACAAGAAATATTTTTTCATTAATAGGCCTTTTATTGCTTAGTCACTAAAATGGAAGAGTTATGATTTAGGCTTCCCTGTCCTGAGTGGATACATTAAGAAGTGGAAATAATGATGGTGCTGTGGCTCAAACATGGGTTTTCACAGCAAGAATAGCTTGGCTCTCGCTCAAATTTTCTTTGTGACTTCCAGAAAGACACTTTTAACCTCCTAACTTCTACTTTGTTGCCTGTACAATATGGCTGCTAGTGCAAAGGGAGTGTGCTGGGGTTTTTTAAGCAGGTAAGTCTTTTAAAAATTCCTGATTCATCCAAGCATCATGCACTGCAGTCCTCCAGGGGACAGAGTATTTTCTTCTGCATTAACTCTGTACAATATGATTTTTTACTTAAGACCTTCAAATATATACCAACGTATCATGTTCCTGTCCCATCCCCTTCCCCTCCCCACAAAAAGCTGTTAGGTATGGTGATTGAAATAAGGACCAATAGTTGATTTTTAATCCTTTCTTTTTTCCCTTCCACCCTTCCTAGGATGCAGGGGCTTTAATCCAGGATGAATGAATGCTACTATGATAAGCGCATGGACTTTTTCTATAACAAGACGAACACTGACACAGTAGATGAGTGGACAGGGCCAAAGCTGATTGTTGTTCTGTGTTTTGGGACATTTTTCTGCCTTTTCATTTTCATTTCAAATTCATTGGTCATAGCAGCTGTGGTCAAGAACAAGAGGTTTCATTTTCCCTTTTACTATCTCCTGGCCAACTTAGCTGCTGCAGACTTTTTTGCTGGAATTGCCTATGTCTTCTTGATGTTCAACACTGGCCCGGTGTCTAAGACATTAACTGTTAACCGCTGGTTTTTGCGTCAGGGTCTTCTGGACACCAGCCTGACAGCTTCCCTGGTGAATCTCCTCGTCATAGCTGTTGAGCGGCACATGTCTATAATGAGGATGAAAATCCACAGTAATCTCACGAAGAAGAGAGTTACCTTTTTAATTATATCAATTTGGGCCATTGCTATTTTCATGGGTGCTGTTCCTACCCTGGGTTGGAACTGCCTCTGTGACATTACCGCCTGCTCATCCCTGGCGCCTATTTACAGCAGAAGTTACCTGGTGTTCTGGAGCGTCTTAAACCTAGTCGTCTTCTTCATTATGGTGGTGGTTTACATAAGAATCTACATGTACGTCCAGAGGAAAACTAATGTCTTGTCGTCGCACACTAGCGGATCCATTAGCCGAAGGAGAACCCCTGTGAAGCTTATGAAGACTGTCATGACTCTTTTAGGTAAGAGACTACAAACCATGGTGTGCAAGGCTGGCAGTGCCAACGAATGGGTTTGTGTGTTGTTTGTTTGTTTGTTTTTTTTAAACAGAACTAAACCCCCCCTGACCCTCTAAACCAAACCAAACCCAAAAAAAAACCAAACAAACCCTCACCAAACTTTTAAGTGCTGGAGGCATTTAGACTTCTGCTTTAGCCAGTGAAATCAGTGTTTCACCATGCAAAAATGCGAAGCAGAGGACTGGTCAACCCATAGAAGAAAAGTCTCTATTTTGTAGGCAGCTTGTTACAAAACACAAATTATCTACAGGTTTTTTTTGGGTGGGTGGGTAATACAAAAATCACTTTGGAGGAAGGCTTGTGAAGATTCACAACTAGCTAGCAGAACATTTCCAAAATAATGTTATTTTATATCTGCACAAGGCGGTGAATCCTATGGCTGGATGCGGATAGTTTTCTTTGCACTTCTTCCTCTTGGCTGTTTCCTAAACCTACTAACTTCTTCCCCCTGGAAATGCACCTTCCCTGGGGAAAGGAGAGGATGCCTGGTGGGTCTGTGACTTTGACAGAGATTTGCTTTGCAAGGGGAGAATTCACCTTCATTCTGTGAAGTGCAGAACACTTTCAGATGATGATACAGTATGGCCTTGGATCTCTAGATCATACTTGAGATTTGAGCTGGGTTCTGCCCTAGAGACACTTGATATTTGGGCAGCTTAGATCACTTCATCAGCTAATTGTGATGTAGCTGCTTATTAAATTAGAGATGTACAGAGCGGATGATTGATCGTTGGAACAAAGTACTAGCTGTAGCAGTCAGTCTTCCTCAGGAAGACTCGATTCTGAATGAGATGTTTTCTGGAAGGCAGGCATCACGCGAGCGTGGTTTGTACCACGGGACACTTGTGACGCTGGGCTCAGGTGGTGGGGGACTCTAAATCACAAATATGGCTTTACTGTGCTGACAACTGTTCTGATGTTGTATGAGCCAGCACAAGAAAGCTGGAGTTTTTGGGAAAGCTGGTGTCCGTGTATACCTGGGACACAGTTGTGTCATATTGCAGCATGATAGTACTAGAGTGCTCTGGGAGAAAAGTGTCACTTTTCATGGAGGTTGGAGTTGCCAGGGTAGGAACACTTTCTTCACCTTGCAGTCTATGGATGCTGTCTGCATCCATCTGGTCTCTGGTTCTCTCTCTTCTTTTTTTTTTTTTTTTTTTTTCTCCCTGAAATAACAGTGCCTTAGTACACAACACCTTTGTCTACCAAATGATGCTTTAAAATTCTTTAGAAGCTGAGATCAGCTAAACTTTACAGTGCCTTGGAAAAGAAAGTGGACTGTTGGTTCAAGCAAGTAAAAGGTTCTCACTTATACTCCTGTATTCTGAAGTTGGCTTGTCCGCTGCCAGAGCCTTTCTCTTCTATATCCCTCCCCAGTTGTCCTTCCTTTTTCCCCCTTGATTTTATGGCACCTATAGAGAGACAATGTGGGGGTTGTTCCTGTCCCTGCCTTGACTTGCAGGGGCAAGATTTGATCTTTTGCCCTGCCTGAAGCTCTCGTGCAGTGAAACTTAAGCCATCCACCTGGCAGGAGAAAATCGCTGCAGAAAAACTCTGAATTGCTCCAGATATGATCCTGCACTAATGCATAAGCATTGGGTAGACTGTAATTAACTGCTGCACTGGAAAGAGACAAAAAGAAAAGCCCTTTTAAAAAGCAGTTCACTGAGCTGCTTATTGAAGGCAGAACTGCAGGCTGCTTTCTGGGAAGTCACATAAAAATAAATCATCATGCATATCCTTGTCTAATATATATGTATATTTATATAATTAATATTATTTTGGTTTTGTATAAGTCAAAGTTGGAGGGTGCTGAGTGATTGCTGGAATAACACTCTTAGCTCTCGGTGCCAGCCGTGTGTGTTTGCAGGTCAGAGCAGAGAGGTGGTCTGCGTGCCGGGGCGGACACTCGGCCGGCTGATGTGGGAGTTGGAGGGACAGTGACGGTGGCAGCCATTTGCTGATCCCTCAGGGTTCTTTAGCCTGTGGCAGGTCTTCAGTGCTCACAGTGGCTGTGCTGCTGTGTGGAAATAAACCCCACTTTGAACTTCATTTTCAACTTATGCTTTCTTTTACTAGGGAGAGGGGCCTTAGGACTATGGGTTCATTTATAGATCAGCGTTACCTTTCTCTTACTTGCAGAATATGGCTTTTCAGTCACCAGATTAAACTATAATTTGGGCAAAGCATTTAATGATACTGTATGCTGGGCCAGGCAAATTTATCTTAGAAAGCCTGAGTTTCTAGTACTACTCCTAAAGTAAAGCTACTTTAGAGATCATAATTTTGTATATTTACCTTGTCAGTCAGAAACAAAACCAAATCAGACCCTGCTTCCAAAGAAGTTGAATTAGTGCATGTGTTGCTGGGTGCAAGACCTACCCGAAACTCCTTTGTCAGAGGAAGTATATCTTGGCATGTTCCTTCATATCATTCCTCCAAATTTTGACTGAGAGGCTTTTTGTAAAAGTTTATTTCTAGGAAGGAGGATTTATTTTTTAAAACAGTTTGAAATGTGCATTCTTGGCCACGTCATTCAAGCACACTGTGCAAAATGTATTAGAGACTGAATGGCACGTTTTCTGGGATATCCAGTTATCAAAGGAGTCACCAAGTGACCAAAGTGATTCTTCCAAAATTCTGCTTACATCCACTGTTGCAACAACCTACAGCTATATGCAGCATGTGGATTTTGCCCAAAGCAGTTATTTTTAATGGCTTGTTCCAATACATCTGAAAATGTTTTAGAGTACACACCTGATACGGTCTTAACTAAAAGCTATTCCAAGTTGCTCTGTTGCTGGATGAAGCATGATGAGAACTAGAGTTCTGGTTAATGTGCTCTGTTGGTTTCATGGGAGGTTCAGGACAAAATCCTGCTGCCGTACTGCTGTGTGGAAGGAGGCTGTGTGTAGCTAGCGTGCTGCTGGCATGCTGCTTCTCCCGTCTGCCTCCACCTCACTTCTTGGGGAGGCACAGCCTATGGCTGGCTGTCCCTCCAGCAAAACATTGCTGTCCTCTCTGGGTTTGCTCCTCCTGTCATCCTACAGTTAAGAGTTGGGGGAATCTGGGTTTCAGGGTGACTTCATGGGTTCATGGTGACCACAGCTGCAGGTGGCTTTTTGTGCTACCCTTTGGGCTTGGATGGCCTCTTGCAGAAGCTGGGACTCAGGCCCTTGTCATGTAACTTCTCCTACCATAACCCCTGAAATGGTCCATCACAGGATAGGAGCAAGCCTTTCCCTTTGGCGTGCTAAACTGTAGGAAGTTATCTGGTTGAAACTGGAAGACGTGAAACCTAGCAAAAGGGGCTAAAAACCTCTTAGGCTGACCTTGTGGCATAGTCCTAGCTAAGCCTGTGACTGTAGCTTAGAAGGGTCGCTGCAGGTGTGTGGGTATGTGATTTTCAGGTGGTGTGTATGTGGTAGCTCATCTGAACTTGGCAGTGAGATTCCTGCTGAAATAGCAACTTTTGGGCAGATGATTTGCAGTTTCAGTGAATTTATAGTTTAATTGGTAACTTGCTGTTTAACTCGGGTGCACATGTGGCAAAGGCAACTGGAAGCTACTGCACTCTTTTCTCTCAGTGTTGGCATGTCTAGGGACAGCCTTGATGTGCAGAGTTTTATGACATGATGCTGCCAAAGAATCAGTAGTGCTTCCAGGTACGTAGGAATTAATTTTCAAGCAGAGATGATGTAATCTACAAAAAAAATCCATGTTTAAATCTAATGGAAAATCTTCAAACCACCCTTGAGGCATTGTGGCACCTGATCTCCCATGATCCAGTGGGAAGACTCAGAGCTGTTCTGATCCATGTTGCAGCCAGGCTATATTTCATGTCACTTCTGTGAATTTTAGAGTCCCAGAATTTTTTTTTTTTTTTTGAGTTTGGCACTTTGTCAGGGAGAGGAGCTCCTACAGGATGAAAAGTCTGCAAACAAGAAAATAACCAAAGGGCCAAGACAAAGGTATATATTTATGCTTAACCATGGTTACCTCTGAAAGCTCTGTGGCAAAAATAACAAAATCTGAGCAAGGCTGCAAGTCTGAGCCATGCCTCGCTTTCATCTCTGCGGTGTTAAGAGCAGGGTGTGAATCACTTGTGCTGTCTCCCTACGCAGCAAAATGTATTTTTGATGGAGTCAAAGCAACAGCCCCATGAAAGCATTAGCCACTAACTCCAACACTGTCACTGCATTGTCCCCTGTCCTTGTCTTCAGTTGTGGGGTGGGGAAAATGTGCAGAGAGATGTCTGCAGATGTCTTTTATCTTCCCTTACTTTTGCTACTGAAACCTTTTAGGGCTTTGCCTGTATAGGTAGGCAGAGATATATCCTAGGAGTTCACAGACTAATCCTGCCTGCAATCTTGGGGTTTTGTCTGAAAGGGTTTTGTCTGTGTCTTTTGTTAAATGTGGCTTTGGGGACTGTTTCCTCTCTTGCTGACTTCCATGAAAGCGGGGTTGGACCTTGCATGCGTTGTGGTGTAAGTGGTCAAAATGCTTGCAGTGCTTTTTCTAAGGAGGGCTTGTTACCATTTTAATTTCTGCATGGAGCTGGTGAGTTGGCAACTTTGCCAGTGACCCTTGGTGGCTAGCGAAAGCTCTTTGTCTAAATACTTACGGACACACTCAACTAGACACCGTATTGCTGTCTGGGTGGTCTGGTTCCAGCGCTTGTTAAAACGGATGGGATTTGCTGGTGAACCCCAGGGCAATAAATAGCACAGTGTTTGCTCCATTGTAGACTGTAAGAGAGAGTTGGTATCACAACTGCTTACTCAGCACGCTGGAGCCAAACCAGCGTGTAGTATAGAGACTGGCCGGTGAAAGCAAGTGTTGTGGTAGCAGCTTGCAGCTCCTGATGCCAGTGGGCAATGGAGGAATGTTACTGATGGTAACCAGTATCTCAAAACTAACACCATGAAATTAGTACTTAGCATCACAAAAATCTTGGTACAGCAGAGTAGAAAATGCAGTTTCTGAAGGAGGTGGTCTCTTGTCTTTCTGTTCTGTACAATATTGCCTGGAACATAGTAAATCAGTTGGTTGAATTTTGCCTGGACTCCAGGAGCATAGATTTGCAGAAAGATCTGTGGTACCTTGTCCTGGATATATTTTTCAGCAATCCTAATGTGTACTAAATCACATTAATTCACCTTATATACCATTATGGCCTGCCCAATCAGGTGGGCACAGTGTCCATTAAAACCCTTTTTGGGGAGAAGTGTCTAGTGCTGCTGAAACCAGCCCCCGTGCACAGCACAGCCGATGGGGTGCCTGAGGTGCCGCCGAGTCCTGGCTCCGGCGCTGCCTGGGTCCTGCCATGACCCAGGCTGCCCTCTCATTGCTTGCTTGCACAGCTCAGATATGGGAAAACCAGCGGCTTTAAAAAATATGAGCTGGACTTGCTTTCCCTACCAAAATTGTTGAACAGATACCAACACCCCCTGGAGAGCTTTTTAGCATGTAGCTGCTATCATCCTTATTTGTTTGATTATTTTTTCTAAGCCCCAAAAAGGGGAAACTGCTGTTATAAATGATTGGAATTTCCTCAGTACGTTGTTCAAACTCTGACAGTTGTGCAGAGTTGTAATTTTACTATTTCTGTATGTCAGACAGCAATTGTGGCTTGTGCTAAGTTAGTATTATCATGCATATGTCTACTCCTTCCTTGGGCTCAAGGCGAGGGATGACAGGCTGCGGTGCCAGGGGGAGGCAGGAGGGCAGATGGGGCAGTTCAGGACCCCTCCCAAGCTCGTGGCCAAGGGCTGCGTTTGGTCACGATGTTCCCCCCTCCCCAGCAGTCCTGCCCACACCCCTGCCTTTGCGGTGGGGATGTGCAGTAACATGGAAAGATGCAAATGCAATATTGAACTTCCTTCTAAGTTGTGGTTTTTAGGCTTTCTTCA
The DNA here is from genome assembly GCA_013400875.1 of Anhinga rufa. Lineage (NCBI taxonomy): Eukaryota > Metazoa > Chordata > Aves > Suliformes > Anhingidae > Anhinga > Anhinga rufa. The sequence goes on along the minus strand of VZTV01075646.1, from coordinate 19,388 downwards.
TGTTGTCTTCACTCTAAGATCTCTTCTCCCTTATTCCCCCTTTCTTTAATTTTTTTTTCTGTTTTCTTGAGGGGCTGGTGAGAGAGGGGTGTGTTGTCCTACTTCGTATCTTTCAGCTTTTATTATCGCCTCGTGTCTCACTTCTTCCTCACAGGGGCTGTTGTCATTCCTGTCTCATAGCTGAAACACGCGGAGAACTCTGCTGCTCCTGGGCAGGTCCTGTGGTTTCTTGCTATGTTTTGGGGAAATGCCTCTCTTGAAGAGTTTTCTGGTTTCCTCCATCACTACACTCTTACTTCCTCATCCTTTTTGTCTTTATTTTTGCTTTTTATTCTGTTCTTTGCTTCATTTCTTTGCCCTGACTACTACATCCTTTCGTTCATCTTAGCTAACTCATCTATTTGTTTCTTCCTCTCTTTTCATTTACAACCGAATTTGTTTCCTGGATCTGAGTTGCTGTGTCTCAAGTACCCAGCATGCACGGACCGGGAGGGAGCAGTGGAGAGAGGTGGGCTGCTGCTCCAGCTGGGAAGCCAGCAGTGCTTGTGTGTCGCAGACCATGGTGTGCCTCCTATGCTAGCTGTGGGGTTTCCAGCCAGGATATGTTCAAATTATGTGACTCTTGTTTGATGAATCGGGCAGGGTGCCCATAGCCCTGCAGCGTCAACCGTAGCGTGTCAGAAGACATGTCTCTTCTTTGGATCATATTGCAGCAGTGGTGGAAGTGGGCCACCTGGTATCTTCTTCAGCATAGGAGATGAAGAGAGAAAGTCTGCATTCAGAGCGCCAGTTCTCTGCTTGTTAATGCTCTTCTTTATTTATCAGTGTGGACTGACCTTTCCCCACTTGTGTTTGAGCTGATGCTGTCAGCATCTGGATTCTTGCTCCCTGCAGCCTTCTGAGAGCTGCCCTGCCTCGTGCTCAGGGCTTGGCAGAGAAGCTCTAGTAGATACAATTTTGCTACTGTCATTAGCATTTTGATTTCTCTTGCTTTTACCATATTTGTGTAGAATTCTGATGAACCCAATAATCTTGTAAGATGCAAAAGATCCCCAACCCCCTAGCAGTTTGAAGTCTTGTGTCTCCTTTATTTCTAGGTGCCTTTGTTGTCTGCTGGACCCCTGGCCTGGTCGTCTTACTGCTCGATGGTCTGAACTGCACCTACTGTGGGATTCAGAATGTGAAAAGGTGGTTTCTTCTCCTGGCCCTGTTGAACTCTGTCATGAATCCAATAATTTATTCTTACAAAGATGATGAGATGTGGGGTACCATGAAAAGGATGATTTGCTGCTCCTCTGAGGATAAGAGCCAGGACAGACGCTCGTCGCGGATCCCCTCGACAGTTCTCTGCAGGAGCACGGATACCTCGGGGCACTACATTGAAGATGGCATTATTCAAGGGACAATTTGTGGAAAAGGAGATCTTGGTGACAAAGGAAACTCCTGACCTGGGGACTGACTTGGCTGGAAAAGGAGAGGGGGAAGGGAGAGGTTTTGTAAGAGGAGATTGACTGGCAAAGCTGGTAAACAATATATCCACTTTGTTCCAGAGCCTAAACTCCAGTGTTAACAAAAGTTCTTATAAATAATTGCCTGATGGAAAAACACTTTGTAATGAAGAAAACTTTCTGTGCTGCCGTCTTTCTCCTTTTTTTCTTTTAAGTACATGAAATTGTTTTTTCATATGAATGGAATAAATACGTCTCAGAGACTTCTTGTGCATGGAAACAAAATGTAAGCAAAGTAGTGAGACCCTCCTTAAGCTCCTATAGAGAGAATAAACCTGCCTCACTGTGCAGGCTTGGCATTCATTGAGTATTTATGCTTTGAACAGTTTCTGTGCATCTTGAGGAGGATTGTAAGCTTGGTTGGACTGAATGGTGACCTGTTTGCTTGGTTTACAAAGTTCATGAAATATTTTATACTTACCTTTTCTCTTCCTCCAACCTTACCTTGCTTTTGAAGTAGGTAGTTTGATGGTTTATTAAAGCTGTGCCAGAAACCTGGCTGTGATGGGAAGCCCAGACCAGACATCAGTGTGCGTGAGTATTTCTGACCATGAATTGTCAGGATCTGAGAGTACAAGAAGCACAAAAGCCATTATTACTTCCATAGTGGGGTGAACGCTGCAAGGAGATGCATTGCACTCTGCTGCTGTTGTGTAGGATGCTGTTGTGTAGACATTGAGGGTGGATTAACAGAAGAGCAGTGTGGCCGTGTTCATTATGCTCATGTCTTATTTCCCCAGGTAACATCAAAGGGGTATGCTCACCCCTCTTTAACTGCTACGACACTGAGGGAAATGAAATCCAAAACTCTGTTTTAAGAGGGCGAACTTTTAAGGGAAGTTTAAATGTACATATATACAGGTTAAATCAAGCTATTTAAAACAGAAATTCATTTACAGGAAAAAAGCCTGAAACCAACCTAAACCCCCCCAAGAGTACAGTACGTATTGATTGTCTGACCTTGTCTGGACCACATTTAACCTCTGATTTGCAAGCAGATCTTACTGGAAGGCACTTGAGGAAGAGGCCATGAAACAGCAAGCAACGAAGGGCTTTTACCATTGTGACTAATCAAGTCTTGTGTCAGTGTAGCCACAGCCCAAAAAGGTGACGTTTTGACTTATGGAGTATGCTCTAATGGAGGATCCAGCAATTTCAAGCTCTAGGGTAAAGTTTTTAAATTTAAACTTTTAAATTAAAAATTGGAATGCAGATTTCTCAGTAGTCCAAAAACCTGGCTCCTGCCAGTGAGGTCCCTGCTGCTCATCTTAATTTTAAGAGGAGTTACCTGTGTTGTGTCCTAGAGAAAGTCTGATCCCTGATATTAAAACAGGTGACCACGACCAGAGGTCACTTCGGAAAGTTTTGACCACTTGGAATTGTCGGAGAACAACATGAAGAGCATATTGTATGAGGCTGAAAGATGAAGATCAGTTGTGGCTTGGGCAAATTCTTCCTTTGGTGCAACTTGCCTGTTGATATCTGGACTGTGTTGGTCAAAGCAGAACCTGCACTTGGCTCGAAGGCCAAGTTGCAGTTCTGTAGAAGGCACTGGGGGATTTCATAGCAGGCCTTAGCTTACGAACACAGCAAGCCCCTGTTCAGAGAGCTCACCCATAACACATTACCTTGTAGGGATATGGCCTAACGTTTCAAGGTAGATACTCTATTTGAGTAATGCAAAAAGGTTTACACATGTTTTTTGCCATTATAATGCAATGTTCTTGTGCAAATACTACTTCATTAGTTTGTGTTTTGAAAAGTATGTAAAGTGGTGCTTTCTAGAGCCGGTGGCATTGCAAAGGCATAGCATGCAAGCATTCCTGTCCCTACAGCTACCTGCACTGCACAGATTGTGTTAACTAGGCCGAAGCTCCATATACAAAGCTAACAGAAAATAAAATGCTACTTCAAAATAAAATAGTTGTTCTGTTTCCTGTTTGTATGGTGCTTGATCATTACCTGGCACTACAGTCAGCAATCTGCTGTTACTCTCGGTTGTTTCCACAGATCCATCCAAGCTAAAACTGATCAAACTGCAGATAAAAATGAAGATGGGGAAATGTTGTTTCATGTTACCATGGGGTGGGGGACGTTTTAATAAAATTTTCATGTTTACTAGCAATACTAGGCAGTGTAATACTTGTTTGAATCAGGCCCTGAAGAGAGCTTGGATGAAGATCTGGAACATCTGCAGCAGTGGAGAAAACACTAGATGTCTCCTGCAGAGCTTGGGATTTGGGCTGCAAAATAACTACATGTGGATGATTTTTCCAGGTAAGCAGGAAAAGGTGACTTTTGTAAAGGTAAAGGACTGCGTTGTTTGTAGAGCACCTCATGCGGTGGATTCCTGGTCTGGATTAAGATCTGAGAGGTATTATCAATTATTCTGCTACAAGAAAGTGGGAGGATTTGAGATCTGCACTCTTACTCTTTCTGTTGTCTCATTAAAAAAAAAAAAAAAGCCAACAAACCAACCCCCAAAAGCTTGCGAACCGGTGCTCTGTGAATGGTGTTATTTGCACGGACATGCCCTCTGTTTTGGCATGATGCTTCCCTCCGAGCTGCTACCTCGTCGTCTACTACTATAAATTACAATGTGTCATGACTGGAACAGGAAACTGAGCTTGCATCAAACTTTCCTACTGCTACAGCAGAGGCTGTATAATGTTTCCTATGTCAAACTGTCTAAACATCCAGCTAGTCACGCAGTGGGGAATTTCTTTTTAACTCCATAAACATTTGTCAGAATAGTTTGTCTAAAGGAAAACATTAAAGCACTTGAGAAAAAAAAAAAAAAGGCAAAGGGCAGTTGGTGAAGGCAAGTTCTGTGGGGTTTCCCTCCCCTGTTGCCTTTTTCACTAACATCCCAGAATAATAATCCTGCTCCTATTCATGTATGCCAGCGTACTGATGTGCGAGATGAAGTTCATTCCTTTGGGGAAGGCTTTAGGGTGAACGCCCACAGAAACCTGAGGACATTAATTCTTAGGAGGCAGAGGAAGGCAAGGGTAGAGTTACCCTTAAGTTGGATAGTTATAAGGTTTTACGTGTTCCTGATGATGCGGGAGGTCTTTCTGTGTCTGAGTGCGCCTTGAGAGCTGCTGTATTGCAGTAGGTAGCAAGCAGATACTTCTAACACAACATTTTTGCAGCAATTATGGTTTGAAAACCTTTGTGATATTCTCCTCCTTTTCCCCTCTCCAGTTGCTTGACTCCCAAACCAAAGTTGCTCCTCCAGTTGATCAGTGGGTCCAGGAAGAAATGCTTCATGGCTTTTCGCAGGGTGAAGATGTATGGTCTGTCCTCCGCGGTTAGCTCTCCCATAGAGCCTGTGTGGTCACGAACATTAGAGATGCTTTTCAGAGAATTATTATTAAAAGCTGGGAACAATGGGGCTTTATTTTACACGATAGATCTCTTGAATCTTTCTGGATAAGCAGCTAGACCGATCATTGTTTAATAACTGTGTACGTGGGAGAGAAGTTTCTCTAGTATCTGTGCTGTCAGTTTGACCGAGGTGGTGAGGGTGATGAGTCACTCTGGGAGAGCAGCCAGATTGCTACAGCTTGAGTGGCTCTGATGCATGGCTTCTCTGCTGCTTTGGGGATGCTTTGCCACGACTACTTTTTCCTCAGTGTAGATTTTTTTGTGTTTTTTTTTTTGTTTGTTTGTTTGTTTGTTTGTTTGGGTTTTTTTTAAGTAATTACTGCCAACTGGTGAAATGCATCTGTATTTGTGCATATGAGAGCTTGTGCACCTATCTGTGAACTGCAATAATTACTGCAGCTGTGTGACATGATGGTGCCTTTCTCTGATCAGGTCTATATTTTATATATATTTATACATGTTTGTTTGTTTGTTTTAACTTAAAACTCTCTACCAAGTAGCAGTTAACTGTAGGAGCAATACTTCTACTGTGATTCTTTCATGGTTTAAGTGAACTCTGCATAGAGATTTCTAAACTACTGGTTATTGGAAGCTGATGGAGGAAGGGTCATTTTAAACTTGTCATTTTTCTTTTGCTCCTTTCCTATAGTGACTATTGGCCACTATCCTAGCAGAGGCAGTGCAGGGTCAGCCTTTGGTCTGGCCCAAAGCAACTGCTGCTTGCAAGATTAGAGCCAAAAAGTGAAACTATATGGAAATGTTGAAAAGAAGAAGGCAGGGAAATTCTGGTATTTATCCTAGCCTACAATTCTAATGAATGTTTTAAATCACTTGAAAGAAGTGACCCCACTTTCCCCCTTGCACCCACTCCCTCCTTATGCTGGTACAGCCATTTGTGAGATCATATGGTGAACTGTAATGGTTCTGAAAAATAACCCTGGATAATATACATTGCTAGTAACTAGAGATCTTCCACTTGTCATGAGCTAGCCGCTGCATTACTTCCTCAGTTTGTTATATAGAGTCACACAGATGATTTGTTTTCTAGAAATCTTTGTAAAATACAGTCCTCCTTGAATGCTACACTTTGCAGTGCCTAGGCGTGCTTCTGTCAGAGGGAAAAGGAAAAAAAATCCATCTGGAAGCAAGGAATTAGGTCATGATAGTCCCCCCCTACCCTCGCCCCCCAAGGTCTTTTGGAAGCTAAGGAATTTAGACACTTCCATGCTTTGAGCCATTCTTCAAAACATCCTGCTTATCTTTCAAGTAGTAATCGGTCCCTGGGCTTCTTTTATACATCTCTGTATAATATTGAGGGTGTTTTTTCACTGCAGCAGGCAGAAGCATCTGTTTTCTTCCAACCTACTTAGAAGTGCTATTTTGCAGCCCATAGGTATGCTATTTTGAATTTGTTTTGTATATGCATCTATATATCTTCTCCTCTGTGTGTTGAAATAAATTAATTTTCAAACTGACCTCTGCTATGTTTAACACAGAAAACTGTGCTAGGAACAGCTTTTTTTTTCTGAACTAGCCTTTACTAGTATCCCAGTTGTGCATTTAGGACTCTGATGTACAGCCCTATAAGAAAATCAACAAGGAGAATAAGAAAAGCACAAATCACTTATTAATCTGTTCTCACCAATAGCTGTATTTTAACTTAAATGTTAACCTCATTGAACCCACAGATATGGTCTAACTTCTCTAAAAACCCAAAACAAACAAGCAAAAATTCCAATAAAAAACCATGACAAAACAACAACAACAACAAAAACACCTTAAAAACCAATTCTGTGTATCTGTAGGCCAGGAGTCAGTAAGCGTACTTATCTTCCCTGACCTTTAGTTACCTGACTTGCTTTGACATATATGAAAATAAGGAAGTTGTGTTTCTGAGTACAAGTAATTGCTTGGGGTTTTGGTAGGCGATCTCCTGGGGATGTGCTTCTCATCTAGAGAGGTTCTTTATCTTTCCTCCTAAAGCTGCTGTGGAAGGAGATGGGATGCTGGCCTGGGAGCATCATTGTTGATCTCACCCAGTATTGCATTTTGTGTGTGTAGTAGTTAAGAATATACATCTGCTGTCTTGACCCTAAGTGTTAAGATTCTCTTGCATATGCTAGACTCTCACAGTACTGTAGGGTTAATTTTATCTCCAGCTTCCATTTATGTTTATGCAAACAAATGCTTGGTGTGTTGGCTTTAATTAGCTTTCTATTAGGAATATGTTCAGTTACTAATGGATGTCAAAATGCACAGGAGTGAAAAGGCTTGACCTCCAGAGATGGAAATGTTATTAATGCTTAAATGATTCTATTCAAACCCTGGTTAACGCATCAGTTGTTATGAATGTCAGTGTATTTGTTTGTGCAGCGCACTCTGTGATACTGGGCTGGGATTTTCCCACAGGTATAAACGAGTTAATTTAATTCGAAACATAAGGTTTTGTGCCTATAGGGATAAAGGGCCTGCAGACTGTGAACACACAATTGCTCACCCACATGTTTAGCTTTAGCTTTCTGCACAGTTGCGCTGCTTTCAGTAGACCTTTTTCTGTGAAAGGAGTCCTGTGTGAGTCGGCATTTGTGAGACGAAGACATTTAATGTTGCGGTTTAGGCTGTAAGCTTCTGCTATATGGGAAACTGTCCCTTTACCAAGAGGCACAGCTGCAGCAAGCTGGCTTCCTTCACACACCAGTCCCTCACAGACACAATTGTTGATTTTAAAGAGGAAACATTTGGGCCCATAAGCACAAATTTACGATGTTGGATTATGTCCCAAATTTGACCTACTTTGTTTTGTCCTATTTTCTCCTTTATAATCTCTTTGCACAGTTCATGTAATTTTTTTTGTGTATTCTGCTTTGTTCTTCAAAGCATAGATTAAACCACACTTTTCTCTAAACAGATAAATTCCAGCAGTATTGGGTCCTAGAGCAACCCTCCAATTTCACAGACCAGAGAGCCACAAAAAGAAAGAAATATGGTTGAGCAGAGATTCTAGTCTTGGGTTTTTGCAAGGTCAGAATACCAACAATAACAAAAAAAGTTATGTTTGTATGTATTAGTTAAAAATGTTGGAAAATAATACTTTGGCAAAAGAAAAGTAGACCCTAAGCTTATGACTGATTTCTGCAATTAAAATGTGAGTTGGGAGTCCCAGACTGTTAACCGATGAGTTTTCTGAACAGCAGAACTGAAGAAACCTTTTTTTCTGATTGACTTCTCTGAACTGGAGCGAAGCTGCCGCATGCATTCAGCTCCTTCCTGGCATGAGGGCAACCAGGCAGAAGGGTGATCTCCTGAACCCCTTCCCCCAGCAAAGCTCCAGCCCACGTTTCTGCCTCCATGGGCACTAGGAGCTCTGCTGATTCAGGGAAACTAAACAAGCCTGAGGATGGAGGAACTTCTGCTGAACACAGCGTAAGCTCTGGCTGGAGACATTCTGGCAAGTGCTTGTGTCCCCTTCCCCCGGTGGTGGCTGAGGCTGCACCATGGCCCTTCCTTCTGCGGAGGCAGGAGCAGACTCTCCTCTACCCAGCTGCCTGTCTTCCCAAAACCTGTTGGTGAGGCAATACCTTTAGATCTCTTCCTCTCAGCCAAGTTCTATTGAAAGGACTGATGATTTCAGAAATTATGAGGGACTAGTCAGGTGAAAAGCAATACAGCTGCACATGCCTCATTCCAGTCAGAAATCAGGATAAAACTGTTTTCTGGTTCAAGCTATGTAAGTCAAGGATGCAATTTTATGTTTGCCTGTGCATAGGTGAGGACTCCCTAGGGGAGGATGAGCAATCCACAAAGCTACTTCACAGCAGATCCCCAGCACCCTGATATCCCACCACTACTGCGCCTCTACTCATCTTCTCACCCAGTCAGTGCCAGGAAAATACCAGAATCTACCATCTTTATCCCATTTTATAGCCAGCAAAATTGTTAAAGAATTATTGAGGTGAAGGAGCTTTGACTCCCTCTCTCTGCAGGAGTTTGAATATGGCTTGTGGTTCTCCAAAAGGTAGCAGGATGACTTGCAAAGAGCTGTGAGTCCATCTGAAAACACAGTTATAAATGAAGGAAAATCAGGCTCCCATGCTTGTGCATGGCCTGTTGACTTCGTGATGGCCGAGTTTCAGAGGTTTTACAAAACGGCTTGAGGATTTGCTTCTGTGTGTGAATCCTGAGACCTTTGTGTCTGGTGGGAGTGCTTCAAATGAGCCAGAGATCACAGATGGATTGACATGAGAGAGCCTCAGGGGATGCAGATGGTCACGGGAGATTCCCAGTGCAGAGGGCTACTCCTCTTATTAAATAAACCTGATGCTACTGACTCTTCACTGGGCTGCTCAACTAACAGCTATGGTTGTAAGCCCTTTTTTTCCGAATGGGAATGGGCCATCCCAGCGGTGGTGTCGGTGTTCACAGCCTCAGCTGCTATGCTGAGGGGCAGCAGGACCAGGTACCGGCATTCAGTGCCCAGACATGAGGGTAGGAAGCTTAAAGGAACAGTAAGAGGTGACACCTCAATATCTCAAGGGATTTAAGCCCAAATGACTTGCTGAGGGTTGCCAGATGGGAGTCTCTGAGGGATGACAATTCGTTTCTCTCTGCCCCTTCTTCTTTTGCCCTCTGTCCCTTCTCACCCTTTGCAGCAGCAGTGCAAGCTTCAGAGTTGAAGTGCGAAGAGGTTTCAGTGAGTAAAGCCAAACATTGATTAGAAGAGGTGCCAGGGATGAGATAACACTTGGATTTGTTATGAACAGTTTGTCCTCCCCTGTGGCAGTCACACTGAATATTTTGACTTGCTACAATAATTTCCTGTGGGCTGATATCCACTGATTTGATACAAATGGTAGCAACAGGCTCCATCAGGAGCTGTGCTGAAGGGTCGTTGATTCATTTAGTCCCACAATGAAGACTGAGTGAGCTATTATTTCAAAAGGCAAGCTGGATCCAGCATGTATTTATTTCAACACACCAAAGATGACACAAATGGTGCCTCACCCAGCCCAGAAAAGTGGGTTTTTGCTAATGCTTTATTTGGTCTCCATGTTTGGCTGGAAGACAAGCAATGCTCCTGTGGTGTGTTATCTTTATGAAGAGTAAATGAAAAACATTCTCTGTAGGGGGGTGGCACTGCTGTGTTCTGCTTGTTTGATTTCTGTGCACCTCTCTTCTGCATAGGTTAAAGTGGGAGACGTCGCTGTGAGGATAAGGACCTTGGGCTTCCTGAGATGCCGCAGTGACCGGGACTGCCTGCCCACCAAATGCAGCTGGGAGCTCCTTACAATTCCTGCCGTGTTTCAGAAGCGACGAGGAGAGCCGGCGGGTGGCCTCGCTGATGGAGTCCTGGTGGTCCCGGTCAGTCAGCGTGCAGCGGCCAGCGGCCAGTTCCCACCCACACGCGGGGTCTTCGCAGGTTCTGCACCACCGCTCTCCCTGGAGAGCCCGCAGGCACTAACGTGTCTTTCCAATTACGGGGTTTAAATTTTTGTCCCTTTAATTTTTAAGGAACATTTCTGACATTGTCAAAGTTGAAGAAACTGGAGCTTTCTTGGATCTAGGAGCAAAGTTGACTCAGCTCTGCTTTGCCCAGTTTTATTTAG
>VZTV01075643.1:0-13244 GCA_013400875.1 Anhinga rufa | reverse complement strand
TTTTTTTTTTTTTTTTTATGGGGCATAAGCATCAGCTTTCATTGACAAAACAAATGAAAATTCTCAGCTAAGAAATTTCCACAGTGATGTTTTCCAGCAGCTGGAGAGTACACTGTGTAAAGGGGCATTTGGTGTGTGCAACATTTTTTGTGCATTTCCCAGGACAATTGGCAGCTATCATCTGTTACAGATATGATGCTTTTAAAGGTAGCCTGAAACTGGTGCTTAGTAATCTTCCCCTACTCTAAAAATACTCAATCTTTTTAATGAACTGCCATGTTAATTGGCTGAACCTTCAGCTGTAATATAATTTGTGTAATGTATCATTACTTTATACCAAGTAAAAAATTAGCTTTTTGGCTTATTGACATTTCATCATCAAATTCAAAATTTCCCTGAACCACTGTTTATGAAACTTCATTTGAATCTCATGGTAAACAAGCCACTTACAGTGACTGCGATCAGAAATAGCCAGAGCAGTGTTAATCACCAGGGCTCACATTACCCTGGAGTTTAAGTATCGGTTGCTCCACATCTAATGTTGATTTGGCTTTGGTGTTAACAGTTCCTCATCAGCTCCATTTAACTACATGGTTACTTAGCTTCTGTAATAGGGATTATGAGGCTGGTCAGCTTCCACATAGTACAAACCTCCCATTCCTGGATTATTATGGACTTTATTTCTATGCTGGGATGGCACCCAGGTATGTGTTAGTCCATTCTCTCTTCCTAAGCCCTTATTTCTGTGAGAGGAAAACATGGGGAAACAGACCATAAAAGAGTTATTCAATGATGAGGACAGATAACTGAGCTGGATTTGAATGGCACCGGCACTCTAGGGCTGTGACACTTTACAGGTCCCTGCAGTTTAGACATTGCTATTTTGTATAAGGCAAACGATGTTTACTAATATGCCTGCTTTCTCTCTGCTCAGTGAACACTTGCAGCCCAACATGGTCTGAGAGATTTTTCTTCTCACACTGAAATTATAGTTTCAAAGGAAGACTCAAACTTTCTGCCAACAATTTGCATTTCCTTAATCATCATGAAGCACAGTAACAGCTTTTTTTTTTTTTCTTCTTTTTAAAGTCCCTCTGGAAAATTTCTGAGGTGCTCAATTTACTGACAACAACCTCAGAAGGAATAGATTCTATGTTACTTCTATATCACCGAGTCTGTTACCTGACTATCTGATGCCTCATTTTCCAATATTTTACAATTGGTTTGACTAATATAGAGGGGCAAATATTTAAAACTAAGCTTTTAAACCATGCTGTCCCCTCTAGACAACAAACATTTTTTCTTCCCCAAAACTTTAATTTCTGAGTTCTCCAGGATAAATGATCCAAAGAAGTCTTACCAGCAAAAAAAACCAGTGTTGGTTTATTGTGGAACAATGAGACATTTGCTGCAGCCTGAAAAGAAGTGAACCACATTTGCCTTCTCACATTCACAGTTCAAAGGGATGTTCAGAGAGGAAAACCCTCTTAGGGTGGTACAATTCCATGCTTGCAGCAATGTTCTTCTCTGCCTCTGGTAACCAGAGATAAACAAAAAGATCCACCTGACTTCCTAGAAATTCATTCATTGTTGAACTGAATCTGTGAAATCCTTATTCACAGACTTCAGGTTCTTCTAAACCTAATTCTATTACCTATCAGCCTGTGACACGTCTTGGTGTGGTAAGGAACTGGCAGGAGGTAAAATAAAATCTTAGTCCACTGACGTGCTTGATGCTCTTTTGGAATAAGGCAAATAATTCTCCAGGCTTCATTTGAATCTTTGATCTTTTTAGAACAACTGAGTTGAAAAACTTTGGGGTCTTGCTGAATTTCAGCTTTAAAGCACTTCCTGAAAAAATCCTCTATCAGTCTTGCATAGTCCTATGCAATTTTCTGTTTTCTCTGCTTCTGAGAAAAAACAAACAAACAAAACAAACACAAAACCCCCACCACCATTAAAATCAAATTATATTCAAACTACCATATTCCTGCAGACAGATTCTCTGTGCTCTCTAAGTATCCAGTCACCACTTCTTTTTCCTGTAGAAAGGGCTAGGTCAATGTATTTTGGTTGTACCTTTCTTTCATTAACAGGTACCCCTTTGTCTCCTCCATTTCAAATTTTAGGGATAATTTTCAGATTCTGTTCCTGGTACCCTACTTATTTTGATAAAAACTCAGAAAAGTCACAAGGGCTTTTGAGACCAAGCTCTTGGGATCTATAGTGGACTTCCCATTTTCCTGGCTTGGATCTAGAAACAATTCGTATATTTCTCTTCAGCAGAAGTTTTTCCTCATTTTTATGTGTCCCAATAATATGACAAGGGACACATGAACATTCAAGTGGGTTCCAAGCAACACTATTTTCATCTGATTAAATGCATATTTTAAGCACCAGCTTACAGCTGTTCCATATGTAATTAAATTTTCTTCTATCAGACGTTCCAATATTAAGGCTCAGGTTCATTGGCCAAAGCAGTAGAGTGCATTGTAACACTTTAAAAGAGCAGTAAACACTAAAACCCTATGGCTATCCATACTACCCAAACAAAATAGAGCCCCTCTGTCCAGAGATTCAGATGGTAGATTTACTAAGCACCCAGCTAGGCAATTATCTTTTACTATTATATAATTATACCTGTTAGTCCCATCTTCCATAAGTTTATTACAGAATGAAAATGATTGCTTAGTCATTGTCACATGACTCCTGGGGCTGAAGTCCCAAATATAGCTTGGATTTGTGGTAAAACTGGGAAAACTGGCAGTATGGTGGGCAAAAGAATCTGATGTGAAGGTGGTGGGGGACCATCTTATTTGCCATGGCTGGCTGCCTAAGAAAAAAGAGACAGACATTTTGCTACAAGGAAGGAAATCTGTGATTCTTCTTCATCAAGCCCCAAATTTCTGCCGACAAGGGCACATGCTAACCCCTCCCAGCACCTCTGCAGGTCACTGAGCACACTGGACATTCCAGTCTACCTGAATTCAGCTGTCAGACAGGTTTCTCATTCAGCCTCTGTATTTTCTTCATGCAGCTTCTGTCATCCACACGATAATAGTATAAACCTGCACTGCTCTTGTCAGAGTTTCTGTTTCCCTTTCTGTTAAATAAGAAATGAAGGTGGGAGCTATATGACTCCAACATAGTTATTAAAACCAAGACTAGAGAGAGGAGCAAAATCAATCTTCAAAAGAAGTTTTGGGGGAGAAGGAAAATGGATGAATGTTACATAAGGATAATACCTACTGATAACAGACTTGAGGAGTTAGTACATACCTGAAAGCTGTTTGTAGCTGCTTTCCAAGCACATCTGGAGCCATTCTGTAGCAGGAAGCATATATGTGGCAATCATAATAGCCACATGAGCCCCATCAACCAGCCTGGCTAACATCTGGTGCCCAAAGGACATATAATTAATTTTAGTTTGCTCTTCAGAGGTGCAGGGGTCTCTCCTGTGGTAACTGCTCCTAGGCAAAGCACAGAGGACAACTGCTAGTTTCATAACTGTAATAAAATCTTCCCAAGTTTTGTGCCAACAGGTAAGTAAAAATCCAAAATACATTCAGCCTGGAACAGAATACAGATTTTTCCCACAAACATAATAGTTATATTTGTAATATTCATACATATTTATAACATTTTAAAGATTCTGTGATTGTTTGGTATTTACAAAAATATGGAATTAAATTCTTCATTAAGCTGTGTGTTCAAAAAAGTGAAAATTTAAACATCACCTGTACTTTAGATGCTTCATTTAAATATATTTAAATGTATTTAAATAAATTTAAAGAAGTCAGTTGAAACATTTCTAACCTTAAATTTTCATGGTGTTATATCCCATTAACTTTTTCTGTGCTTGGTCACTGTTATTAGATCATTTTTATGGTACATGATTCTCTCTAAGAGCATAGCATTATGTCAACTTTCTCTGCAAACTTACCAAGAAAACTGAAAAAAGTAAATATTTTTATATTTAAATGACATTTTATATACATCTTTCTATTTTATAGCTCAGACTAATAATTACTTAACTGGATCTTGGAAACATTTATAAAGAAATTAATTACTATTTTTTAACAAAATCGTTGCAATGTCTGAAACTTGTGTCCACAGAGACAATGATAATATCATCTGTCTCCTGGTTTGTGGGAGACAATAAAAAGATAATTTAATTGAAGTTGGACCACAGATTTATACAGCAGAAGTAATTTCAGAAGAAATTAGACATAGCAGGAACTTTTCAGGGGAAAACATCCATTTCATCAGAGAATATCACTTTATGAAAACCAGGAATTGTAATAAGAAAAAAAAATAATTTCAGCATACTTTTCACATCAATACATTTAGAAGGCTTCATCTTCCTAACATATCTGTCTTGTATTTCAAGACATTTTATTTAAATGTAAACTAATTTCACTTTATTGCTATTTAATTGTAGTGGAAATCTTTAAAAAAAAATGAAACAATGCTTTGAAATTGCCTGAAAAATTTCTTTTTTATATAATTCCTTTTTCATTAATTTTGGTTTTGACTTAGAATAATTTTTATGGTAAATAGATAAAAGATAAATGTTATATCCAATGAATTAGCATAAGCATTCAGAGAACACTTTCCAAAGAATAATGAATTTAATGCTATATTAAAAATTATTATTATATAGGGAATTGGAGTGAAATACTAACTGCTTTTTTCTTTGTAAGTAAAAGTGTTCTTATATGGTAGCCATTTCTTATTCTCAAAGGAAGATGTCTGTGTGAAGTATAAAATAAAAATGTCCTTTTAAAAGTAGTTGTTCTTTTGTGAGAATCCAAGGCAACTGCACATAAAATGATTCACTGGGTCAAGATGAAATTGAAGAAAATGAGGGTATGCCTTATATAATCTTTTTATAATCTTCAGTAAATATCATAAAGTCAGCCCAGTAATCTACTTACTCCTTCACATCTCTTATTTGATTTCCCTTTGAGGCAAGGTTCTGGGCAGTGAGGACCAGAGCACAACTGCACAGTTCTGTGGAGCTGAAGAAGCTCTTCCTTTCCCAAGAAATCTGTTTAAATCATAGTGATTCATACACCTAAACCCAGGGAGAAAATGAAACAGACTTCTTTCTAATGTCTTTGGTAGGTGGGTGTGGATGGCCTGCCTATTATCGTTTTATCTGAAGCTCTAGCTGAATAGGGTAAGAGATATTACTGAAACGTATTTCTCAAAGGGTTTCCAAAATGGTTTAGTACTGTGTTAGATCCTTTCCTGTTTGCTGTCAGTTTAAGAGGCAGCAAAAGAGAAAACAAGTCAGTATCTGACTTTAGAGAAGAGCTCACCTAAGTGTCTAGGATATATGGGTTAGAAACGAACTCTTCTTTATCTTGAAGAAAATTGAATATTCACCAGTACAGTCTTTGATCCACAATAGTGTTTGATCCTGTTCTTACAGGATCCTGTTCATCAGAGGAAACCTTGAAACAAATCAGTTAAGAAGGGTTAAGAGAGGAAGATCTTCAGTTTGCAGTTGGGCAAACAAAAAAATCCCCCATCTTCCATGATACCATGGATGCGTGTGTGTTTATGTCTCTGTGTGTGCATGTGTATATGTACACACACAGAACAGACACCTTTAAATCTGCCCATACACTTTCCTCCAACTCAAGGCCAGTAAAAAAACATACACCGTTCCATACTTGTAAGAAAAATAAGTGTGTACCACAGCTTTTCAGAAAATGAAGTACAAGCAAATAGATTGCAGAACAGGACTTGGAAATGTTCCTAATTTCCAATTGTATAATATGTAACTAAGGAAACTATTTTAAAAGCTTACTGGTGTACGCTGCAGTTTACTTCCAGATAATCTTCATCCTCCATTTGTATCTATATTATATCCCAAGACTAAATCTCCCTCTCATCTGAAGATTCTTCATGTATTTTGCAAGAAAATTATTTCCAGCAATTAGCTGCATGAGTAGGTTTGTCTCTGGCATAGATATTGATGGAGCTGCTCTTCTAAAAATTCTAAGCTCCTGGTCTTTACCAGCTCTGGACCACACGCAATCATCTGTTTGTGGTACAGGAGGGAAATTCAAAGCTTTTAGCATCTTAGCTACATTTTTCTTCAAAAAAGAAGAAAAATAATATTATTAGTATAATCCATGTCCTACCATCTCAACTGGCCACCACTGAATTAAAACGCTTGCTCTGGCTGTTTTTATCCCAGTCATTTTTTTCTTCTCATTTACTGTGTCCTTGAGTTGCTCACATGTCTATGACGTATTGGGCTAAATAAAGTGCTCTGTGCAAAACTAATTAGATTTTCATGCAGCAAGTGCTGCTGTCATTTACAGTGCATAGTAAAGAATAAAATGGTCAGAAATTTTGTAGTGAAGAGGAATCTAGTTTTACATCAGTAAATTCATTTTCCATATTTCATTGATTACTCAAGAATAAAAGAGATGGAAAAAAATCTGGATCATACAACTGTGTATCTTACAATAATGAACACAACTGAAAAACCCCTCCCCTTTCCCATTCAAATAACCTAAGGAAAACAATGAGAGAAGATTCACTCAATGTATAAATGATCTGACCCAGGAATATAAAGTAACTCCTATCTTCATCATACGTATCACTTTTCTTAATTCAAAACCTGTCACTGCACAAGAACTCACTGTGATCTTTGCATTTTTTCTCCTTTACAATACAGCCTGAAAGCCTTTCATGAAGTATTTTCTAGCTGAATGCTACACAAATAATTATCAAACATCCTCATAGACGAGCTAAGGAAGTGTGGGTGGGTTGGATGAGTGGACAGTGAGGTGGATTGAGAACTGGCTCAACAACAGAACCCAGAGAGTTGTCATCAATGGGGCAGAGTCTGGCTGGAAGCCGGTGACTAGTGGAGTCCCCCAGGGGTCTGTACTGGGTCCAGTGCTGTTCATTATATTCATCAATGACCTGGATGAAGGGATGGAGTGCAGCCTCAGCAAGTTTGCTGATGACACTAAGCTGGGAGGAGTGGCTGATACACAGGAAGGCTGTGCTGCCATCCAATGAGACCTGGACAGGCTGGAGAGCTGGGCCGAGGGGAACCTCATGAAATCAACAAAAGCAAGTGCAAGGTCCTGCACCTGGGGAGGAACAACCCCAGGNCTGTGTCCAGTTCTGGGCCCCCCAGTTCAAGAAGAACAGGGAACTGCTTGAGCAAGTCCAGCAGAGAGCCACAGAGATGATAAGGGGACTGGAGCATCTCCCTTATGAGGAAAGGCTGAGAGACCTGGGTTTGTTCATCCTGGAGAAGAGAAGACTGAGGGAGGATCTCATCAGTACTTACAAGTATCTGAAGGGCTTGTCTCAGGAGGATGGGACTGGACTCTTTTCATTGGCACCCGATGACAGGACAAGGGGCAATGGGCACAAGTTGGAACACAGGAAGTTCCACTTAAACACGAGGAAAAACTTCTTTCCTGTGAGGGTGCCAGAGCAGTGGCACAGGCTGCCCAGAGAGGCTGTGGAGTCTCCTTCCCTGGAGACATTCAAACCCCGCCTGGACGCGGTCCTGTGCCCCCTGCTCTAGGTGTGCCTGCTCATGCAGGGGGGTTGGACAAGATGATCTCTGGAGGTCCCTTCCAACCCCTACCTTTCTGTGATTCTGTGATTCTGTGAAACTAAGAATATTGACAGTATTGATATGTAGCTAAGGGGAGTCCTTACCTAATGAAGGAAAACAGCATATGACAGTAACTGCCACCTTTCCTGTAAATAAAGGTGTTTCAGGAATAAATAGTATTGAGAGTTCTAAACTTGCTTTTGGCAGCTTCCCTTATCAGAGATTATTGAACAAATCAAGATGCTATTGGAGAAAGGCAACATAATTTTTGTAGATTCATAATTCATGAAAGGATGGGAAAAGTAAGAGGTCAATTTTATCAATAAAGAGAGGTTGCTAGAAGAATTTCAAAGAGGTCTATGTTTTCCAGTATACACATAACTGATCTAAGAGAATGTAGATAGGAGAGGACAAAATTTACTGTTAGTTTTTAAAAGTATTACAACCTAATCTGTCTTTGAAGGGGGGAAGACCATGCTGAGTAGGCAGACAATAAAATGATAGAAACTCTGTGTAGTCCACTAGGAAATACTGTAAATGGGAAAAAGCAGTCCTGACTAAACATAAACAATAATGATACTAAAATAACTGTTCTACCAAGGAAGTAAAACTCCTGGTCAGGGCAGACAGTTCTGTGAAAATGTCAAGAGAGCCCTCAGTTATTGCTAAAAAACCCCAGCAAATAAAGTAATATGAATTATTAGAAAGGGACTAACTAGAGAGCAAAGTCAAAACATCACTGTGCCATTTTAAGTGCCTGTGGTTCAACTGAATATTCTTCATATTCCCTAACTGAATGAGGCTATGGCAAAGTAAGAAAGCCATGCAGAAGGACAGCAAGAAAATGTCTTCTTGACTTCTAAGGAGACTAGTTTTATTAAGAACTCCAACCTGGTAAAAAGCCCCGCAACTCAAACTAGAAATAACAGGAGTCTTTAAAGCAAGTGATGACGCTGAGGAGGTGATGGGATTGCTTCTGCACTGCTTCTCAAAATACAAGTGAGGGAGACTGCAGCAGGTTTACAGGGAAGGGTAGGAAATACCATTACCATACATACCAGTCTACATATCTCTTGATGAACTTTTTGCTTTAGGATATTTTGGTAGATCAATGTATAAAGAGATCTAGAGAAAACTGAGGCCATTTCATGGAGCATATATCTAATCTGTCTACATTTCAATGCAGTCTGGATACAGCCTCCATAGCAGAAAGTGCTGCCCCATACTGGTCTTCAATATTATACTTTCCACAGGCATCCACTTTGCTGTTGCCAAGGGCAGGGTACGGTCTATGACTGACTTCTTATTTAGGGCAATGGCTTTTCTACATCTGTATGCTATGATCAAAGGCAGCATAAAATTAAAATAATGTTTTAAATTTATAGTATAGTAGCTCACTATTGCTTTGCTGGTCTGTAAGATTAACTCTAGCCAGGCACAGAGTATTAGGTGTGAAAGGACAAATCATAGCCCGAAACAGCTGCCCATTAGTGGCAGCAAGAAGAGTATGAAATAGTATTTGACACTGCAAAACAGATTGCTTCAGAAAAACTTTCTTATCTTTACTGCAAATACTTCATTCCACCATGGAAAAGCTTAAGGAAATTACAACATAGAAACAGTCCAACCACTAACATTTGTTCATAAAACTTATGAAATACTCTGCTGTAACACAAGCAAGATAAGAAGTATTTATGATTTAAAAGATTTTGATAGGAAAGATATACATTTATTGAGGTTTTTAGACTTTTTTTTATTCTTTCACCCTTCTGTCCTCTGGCATCTCTGAATTTTTAAAAAAACTTTTTTTTTAATTAAAGTCACAGCGTCTGCTGAGAGCTCCTTTCTCTGGCAGTAGTAAACAGCTAACAGGTTAGATCAGAAGCAATGGATTAGAGAAATAAGAGTAAAAGACAACCCCAGTATCAGCTATTAATGAGAAAACATTGTTAACCGTATAACACTTCTGCAAAACCAGATGTTTTTTGACTTGGGGCCACCTTATGCTTCAAAGTACATCCAGGTAAGCATATTTGGCTGAAAGGGATACTGAGCATGCTCTGGTGATGTTTGCTTTAAGGGGTTTGTGGAAGCAGCTCACAGTAAGCAGGAAGATTACTCCAAATACCAGCTGAGGACAAATGTAAATCTGCACTTTTGGAAGACAACATATGAAAAGGGTGAATGGCACTAAGAGTGGTCTCCAGGGATGTTTTTAGATAAAGCATAGTTTCTGGCAAGATAAATAATTATTTCAAAAATTCTTTCAAAACTAGTAAAAAGTTCAAAACAAATGCTAAAGTGGCCCTGACAAAGCTTTAGATGAGAGTGGCATATCCCCTTTCTTCACAATTTAAGAGGAGATAGGAATAGAGAAGAAAGACTGTGCAAATGTTTCAAAGAGCCTTTGTAACCTCTTAGGCTACATGTAGCGGCCCGTGTCATCTTAGGGCTTTGGTATTGCAGAACAAAGCAAATGACAGTTTAGTGCCAGTTATTTTCTTACGTAAGCAACTGCCTCAGGGATGTATTTCTCTTCTACACCCTGCCTTAAGTCCACTGCAGGCCCACAACAGTAACCCACTCTTGCTATGAGCATATCATGGAAATGTGTGGCCTGAATTACTGAATGCATATATTTCTGCTGAATGGTTGCATTTATTTCATTATAACTTCATTTTCTGTTCCATTACGCAACAAAATTGAGCTGTGATATTATAGGACGTATCCTAACCACTGATTCTTGCTAGCTAAAAAGTCTCAGAACTAGAAATTAAAAGTTCACTCTGCATCAATTAGCACATAAGTTAACACTTAGGAAATTACTTGAGATTGCAACTCCATTCTGTGACCTGCACTGTCCTTAGCACAGACTTCTCTTCAATGCCATGTACTCTGGACAAGTTCTTGCAGGAACCACCAGGAAACCTACCTGAGAGTTTTTACAGAAAATACAATAAAATCTATGCTGCAATGTGACCTGGAGATTTGGGCTCACTAACTAGGAAACTGCTCAGGGTTGGCTCATGAGAATGGGAACTTTTACTGACTTAGTGCTTGTTAGAACAAGTATGATAATAGGCATTGGAACAAGTCAACTAGGGAAGGTGTTAGAAGCCAGAAAAAAATAGACTTTAAAATATCCTGTCAACGGTAGTTTAAAAAATAGTGGAATAGTTTTTCCCATAATACTGGAAATGAATTTGAACTAGTCCATTGAAAACCAGTCTGCTCTGTGTTTAGGACTCAATCAGTTTATTAAATCACATTTTAGATACAACTCTTCATATGTCGTTCAGTTGTTGCTAATAATTTGGCCAGCATGAAACATTTTGATCATATTGCAGGAGGACAATTGGAAACTAATTGAAGTGGAAAAACATATTCCTTCCACTGGGGAAATAAGGGAGGAAAGAAATATTAGGTTTTGTGCTGTCATTCTCTGAGCCTCCAATTTTAATAAAATAGATGCTTTATAAACAATCAGATTTGAAATGTAGCTCAAAGATTAGACTTTTGCCATCTCAAAAAAATTAAGGTTAACCACGATGTTAAATTAGCCACATCCTGAATCCTTAACATAAACCAGAAATGTATTATGGAAACTAGTAAAGTAGAAATAAAATAAATTACAGAAGTACAAACTGATACTTATCATGTAGAAAAACTAATTTCTGAGAAGCAGTTCCTAACATCTTATGAAAATCACTCTTCATGCTTAATACCAAAAGAGATTCAGATTTATATGTGCACAGGGTAACAGACTGTAATTTTCTATTAGATGCCTGGGGGCTTCTGTGTCATTCCAGAAGTCCACGGGACCTGTCTTTTGTTATTGATGTGAGCATGTATTACACTCAAAATCTTGTCTATGGGCAAAGCAGAA
The DNA here is from genome assembly GCA_013400875.1 of Anhinga rufa. Taxonomy (NCBI): domain Eukaryota; kingdom Metazoa; phylum Chordata; class Aves; order Suliformes; family Anhingidae; genus Anhinga; species Anhinga rufa. The sequence continues at coordinate 1,758 of VZTV01075643.1, read as the reverse complement.
ATACCCATTATATATATATAAACCAAGGATTTACTGTTAGTATAGTGGAAATCTTCAGAATCTAGTCATTATTAGTCCAGATCTGAATGCTACAGATAAAGAAAGAATGATAATATAGTTATAATTCTTATACACACACTTCTTAGCTTCCACCCTTTTCCTGGTGTTTATGTTCACCCGTCCCCTGCTCATCTGGGTCCTAACACTGGTGGTTTTAGTCTGGTGACAGTGGTGGGGTGTCACAGAGAGTTGCCAGCATCTGAAGTCCTTTTCTGGGAGGAATGTAATGTGTATTTTGATAGTTTCTTTTTCCTCACTCTAGGATACTCTTGGAGTAATTTCTATGTTTTCTATCACACTTGTAAGCCTTTTTTCTTTCTTGTTTGATCTACAGCTCTACATTACATCTGAACTGTATATATATGATGCCTTTTACATATGCTAGATACCATTTATTTGTTCTCTTTGTGACAGTTTTGTCCAGTTCTGATTTTTTTTTAACTGTCTATGGGTGAGCTGTTTATAGCTATGGGATTTCCAGTACCAAGTGTGCGCTTCATGTTTTATCACCTCAGGACTGCCCTCCTTTGTGCTTAATCCTGTGGCTTCACTCATCAACAAGCCTGCTGTTGTACCAGGCCTGTACTTCTCTACACTACGTCATTGTGCCAGAGCCATAAATATCTCATTCTACATAGAAAAATTGCTAGTTGCTGCTACCTGTTTAAAACCATGGTTGCACCATACAAAGATGAAAAAAATCAAATAAATTACCCATAAACCTCAGGTAAATTAGAGAAATTTTTGTCACAGCTAAAACAAGAAAGACAAAGCTCCAACAGGTCAAGAAATGTTTGGGTTGAGCAGGCCTGTCAGCCTCAGCCCTGAGATTTTGCAAATTCATTACAAAGCTTGTGGCCCATTACTAGCAATGGCAATATCATATTACAGGGCTGCATGGTTGCACAGGGCTGAGATATAGCCCACTTCATAGAAACTGTGTTCTGAGCAGAGTGAGATCTGTGTGCAACTTTATTGGGCACTGGCATTTGTATCATAACAAAACCATATTTTATCATGGTTTAATTAGCTATGGAAACTACTGCATAGAAAAGTGGTTTTCCATGTGAATTAAATGGCTCTTTGGGAACTGTAATAGCTCTGCAAGATACAACAGGTAGCAGACTTTGTGCAGTTTTAGTGCAGAAGAGAGGAAGAAATGCAAGGTTCTCTTTCAATGCCATCACTTGCAGATGATCAGTGAGAGAGCCTAAATTCTGCAGTGTTGAGCCCTGATGATCACAGAATCACAGAAGGGCAGGGGTTGGAAGGGACCTGGAGAGATCATCTTGTCCAACCCCCCTGCGTGAGCAGGTACATCAGATACATGATGAAGCATTTCTCCCAAACCTGCAGCACCACTGAGACCCTGGTTACCACTGTACTAGCACATCAGGTCCCAGAGCAGCAGAAGCCCATCTCAGTATGAAATCAGCCAAATTCATTTACTCTGGCAGGACTCAGACCACTTCTTGCTCAAGTTAACAGAAAGCCTTCCATTAACTTCAGTTGCATCCGGATAGTTCCCACACTGACACTTGGAGAGATTTGGCAGTAATATTTACTAATCCATTTTGCACTAGCACAATGAAAAATAATGAACAGTTTAATTCTCCACAGTTGTAAAACTAATTCACATAATAAACTGATCTTAAAAGATTTCCAGTAGTAACTGATGTGTGGAACAAGCCTGAAAAT
>VZTV01075642.1:45644-64198 GCA_013400875.1 Anhinga rufa | reverse complement strand
GGGGGGGGAGGGCGGGGAGGGGGGCCGTTACCGTCAAACCGGGTGCCCCCTGGGGCTGCTGTAACGCTTGGGCAACGCTGCCCGCCCGCTTCCGCCGGCCCCCGTTGGGCAACGCCGGCGGAGGGGGGCGGGGAGAGCCGGGCCCTTTAACGGGCGGGGCGGGGCGGTGCTGCCCCCGCCTCCGCGGCACCCCGGGACTGGCGGAGCCGGCCCGCAGCTCCGGCAGAGCAAGAGCCGCCTCCGCCCCGGCCCGCCCCGCAGCCGGCCTGCCCGGCCGTCTCTGCACCGGTGAGACCCCGGGGCTGGGGGCTGCTCGGAGCAAGCCTGGGGGGTCCCCTGGGGCTCGCGGTTGGTTTCCCGGCAGGGGGGCGGCTTCAGTTCGGTGCCCCTGAGTCTCAGCATCGAGCTTCGGGATGGGATGGTCTCAGGCTAACGATAAGCTGTCGGGTGTTAATGGCACGGGTGCATCTAAAAGCTGTAACGTTAACCGTTTCTTGGTCTCTCTCTTCTTCTGGTGTTTGCGCAAAGGTCAGATGTTTCCATCGGTTGTGAAGAAGAAGAGTAGAGTCGGGACCTGCTAAGTGCTGATCTGCTTGTGCTCCAGACCATGGACTCATTGAGGGCGTCCCAGGTGTGAAAATGTCCAGCAGTAACCAGGAGTTAGTGATTGACTTTGTTTCCTACAAGCTCTCGCAAAAGGGATACAGCTGGAGTCAGCTGGAGGAGGAGGATGAGAACAGGACTGACTTTGCAGCAGAGGAAGCCGAGATGGACGGCATCCTCAATGGGAGCCCCTCCTGGCATCCACCCGCCAGCCACGTAGTGAACGGAGCCACTGTGCACCGGAGCAGCCTCGAAGTCCATGAAATCGTTCAAGCAGCTGATGTGAGGCAGGCACTGAGAGAGGCGGGGGATGAGTTTGAGTTGAGGTACCGGCAGGCTTTCAGCGACCTCACTTCCCAGCTCCACATCACCCCTGGCACAGCGTATCAGAGCTTTGAGCAGGTAGTGAACGAACTCTTCCGTGATGGAGTGAACTGGGGTCGCATCGTGGCTTTCTTTTCCTTCGGAGGAGCCTTGTGTGTGGAGAGCGTTGACAAGGAGATGCGGGTATTGGTGGGACGCATTGTATCTTGGATGACCACGTACTTGACCGACCACCTAGATCCCTGGATCCAGGAGAATGGCGGATGGGTAAGAACTCCTCTCCCTGGTGGGGATGGCTGCCCGCGTCCTCCCTCGCAGCGGTGCCGGTCAAACCGGAGCGCAGCTCCCTGCAGTGTTTATGCTAGCACTTGTCCTAGGCCTTGCAGGGAGATAAAGTGGGGAGTGTGGCCTTTCCCTCTGTGCTCTTAACACTCTGCCCCAAGAGGGTCAGTCCACCGTGATGACACAGTTATACTCAGACGTGTCCTTCTCCATCCCTGTTTCTTCTACTTCTCCCTGGATGTTACATAAAAGACCTGTTTTCCAAGAGCCTTTGGAAATGTAATGTCATCCAAGCTTGTTCTTCAAGTGGGAGCCCTCGCTCTTGGGCATGTTCCTGGTGTCATTTAACAGCAGGGAGTGGAGCTTCCTCCTCTCTGAGCGCGCAGTGCTCCGGCAGGCTGGCCTGTGGTCTGCCGGGGTAACAGCTACTTCTTCATTCTGGAGACAGGACTTTGCCTTCTGCCGTGGTCACGGTGAAGCGAATCCCACAGCAGATCTCGCTGGGTGGGTGGGCTGCTGGGCCTGTCTGAGCTGGTACGGTGGGAGACGGGGCTGAGGTGGGGGCAACCTCTGCACAGGGGATCTGCTAAACCTGCAGCTGCTTCTTACTTGGCAGGGAGCAATGCTCCCAGCTGCCCCAGCAGCAAACCCCAGTATGCTTTCAGTGGTGAGGTATTAACATGAATAAGCATTTCTTCAGGAAGCATTCTTGAAATGCCGGGTCCGGCTGCGCGGTGCTGCCTGGAACTGCCAGCGGGAGGTATATGACCTACAGATGTCTGAGTTTTCTTTTTGCTTCTGCATCTTGGTGATTCCCTGCTGGTGTAACCTTTACTGGTGAGCACTGGAAAGAGTTCATGCTGTCAGGCGTTAGCATCTAAACGGTGGGGAATTGCCTTGCTGATGAGCTAAGGCCTTTTGGCCCTCTTCATCTCATAGTCCATCACTGGCCCCTGCATCTCGAGGAGAGGGCAGGAGCCTTTGAGCCCGGCACTGTGCTCTGCACCCTCCTGTGACAGAGGAGAGGCACAGGAGCCCCGCAGAGCTCCCCATCTCCTCTCACCTGGCCTGTCATGCTGGGGACCCCGGGGAGGGGGGAGTGGGTGCACCCAGGGTGCAGGAATTCCAGGAATGTGGCTGCCCTGGGGCACTGCCTGGGTGGGGCTGCTCAGGCTTGGTTTCGATTAATAATCCCGGATCTGCTAGCCATTTCATCAGGCTGTATCTGGCCCATTAGCACTCTCATCCTGCAGACAACCCTGGCCAAATGCTGAGTTCCTTCCCCCTCCCTCTGGCTTTGGCTTTTAAAGCCACAGATTAGTCTTGGAATTGAGTGATCAAATTGAGGTTTCCAAGCTAGTGTGGCTGTTGCTGTTAGTGACGGATTGGGCTGTATCCTGGAGACCTAGGCGATAATGCAATCTGATTTTTTGTAAATGAACTCTCTGGGGGATTTAGATTAAATCACTGGTGGAAAATCACTGGTCCCTGCTTGCAGGGAATGAAATACCTCCTCCCTCTGTTCCCCACCCCCAGCCATCACGGTTAAGACTTCAATTTTTTTGTGTCTGTCTGTAAATTCATTGTTTGGAGCAAATATTTGTTCAACAGATTGCAGAAGGGTCAGGACTTCTCCCTATCTGACCCACCCACCGGCTCTGGCTTTGAAGATTGCTGTTAGCTGTGTTTCCCACCCAGGGGAGCAGCCTTGCTCTCTTCTTCTAACCTTGAACGGGGCTTCTAACTTCACTGCTCAGGCTGTGCTGCTCCCCAGGCTGTGCCGGTCGCTGAAGGGGAGCCAGGTAGGGTGGTAAAGGCTGTAGTGGGAGGGATCCCACCCCACCAGCCAGCAAAAAAAAGGGCTGGGCAGTGTGGCTGCTGCCAGCCTGTTGCAAATCTTCACCTGCGATTGTTTGATATCTCAGCTGTAGCTTTCCTACCTGCTCAGGTTTCACCATGTCCCTTCTCAGGGGTGGGAGGGTGGGGCTGTGCTGCTCCATGCGAAGGGACTGTGCAGTGCAGTGGGAGCACAGGGGCCATAACAGCTCCTGAGTGTGTCACGCGTGGGGCGTGCGTGGGGATGCTCTGCTTCGCTCTCACGTGACTCCATCTGCAGGGAGAAAACTGCTGGCCTGCTGCTAGCTCCCCGTGCAAGAAGAGAGCGCCAGCCTGCAGTTGCTGTGACAGAGCAGTCCCTCCTGCTGCCCTGTTTGCACAGGGAGCCTGTTTGGTGCATCTGAGCTGGTAGAGCTTGTCCCATGCAAACAAAGCTCTGCCGAGAGGTGCAACAGACCGGTCCGGGTGAGAGGGATGCAAGTTCTGGCAGGCCTGCTTGGCAGGGACCAGATGGTTTGCGTTTTGGAGGGCTGCAGCACTTCTCTTCCTGGAAAGCCTCTCTGAAAGAGGGAAGGAGCATGGCTTCATTGCAAGTGTCACGCAGCCTGGTTGCATAGGAAGCTCTGTTTCATTCCCCACCAGTGGAACAGAGGCAAGCCTAGGATGGCTGTGGGGTACAGGTTTGCCTTTGGAGGGGCCTGTTAAGGCTGCTGTGTGCTGAGCTGTAGCAGTTTTCTTGAGAAATCATTTTTTGAGACAAGGGGAAAATGGCAAATCTGGCTACATAGCATTAACATGAGTTTATTTTGTCACGTTTCCTGGCCCTGCTTTGGTTTGCCCTCCTCTCCACAATCTGGCACTGAAAAAAACAAACAAGAACAACCCGAGGGGGGCATTTAATAACCAGCCAGAAGAGAGCTGCTGCCTTGGTGAGCCATCAAAACCAAAGAGGAGGCTTTCCTGAGGCAGTTGCTTTGGCCAGGACCAGATTCCACTAGCTGTGAAGTTCAAAGAGTGATCCCAGTGGGGATCGGGAGTCGTGGGGGGAGAAATGTGGTGAGTGGGAACGCAGGAGGGGGAGGCGCAGGGTGAGCGGGAGAGAGCCTGGCAGGCAGAGATGTACTGACCGTGCTTAATCTGTTTGAGAAAGGAAAGTGAGTAGTAGTTCCTGCCTGGCTGTGACCCTCCAGTGGATGACAGCTTTTCTTTCAAGGTTAAATCTACATTCGGAGTGAGGTTTAAAGAGGGTGTTTGGGGGGGGACTTGGAGGTAGATCTGTGGACATAGAGGCAAGAGGTTTCCTGTTTGCAAGGTGTATGGTGGGGACCAGTATGAAGGGTCTGTGCTGGGCCAGGACTGAAAGCAAACAGCACCTCTGTCATCAGTCTGTGACATCTGAATCCCAACAAGCTGGGCGGAAGGAGGACGGACTGCTTCCCATGTTGGCTCTGTGCATCCCAGGCTCTCGGCTGGCCCTGGCTGCACAGGGCTTGGTGTGCTGGGACATACATGTTGTGTCGCTCTGCAGTGGACTGGAAGTTTGTGGTTTTGTTTGGGGAAAACCCTTAGAAGATGTCAATATAGCAAACTCATTTTCTATCTTTTTAATTTTTTTCTTGAATGATAGGAAATGACTCAGCCTGTGTCATATGACAGAGTGCAGCTGGGATTTTGTCCTGTGCTCTTTTTCCAACCTTCTCAATGGTTTCAGAGCTAGGCTTCGATTCTCGGCTCTTCAGAAACGCTTTTTGGCCTTGTGCCATTGCCCAGGTATCCTGTACAAGCCTTCCCTGCAACCACTGCATTATCTAGCTGATCCCGGGTGCCCCAGGATCCTCGCCCCTTCTCAATTTGAGCTTGGTGGGCAACGTGAGATAAGTGCAAGTTTGAATTCTTCTGCTGTTGTGCCCTGAGATGCGGAGAGGAGCGGTGTGCTAGGTGTGCACAGTACGCGTGGAAGAGGCACAGCTGCGTGTTGCACTGTATGGGGACCGCAGCTCCCTCTGGGGTGAGTGCTGCTTACCAAAGCTCTGCCATTTTGAGTGTGAGCACACTGGCTTTCGGGGATGCCCTGGCACTGCTAATCTCATTTGAGACCGCGGCCATCAGTTTCACTTGCTGGCCAACACGCAGCAGAGCTGGCTGTAGGAGGTGACTGTGGATAGCCAAGGCCATGCTTCACTGTCTTAGAGATGAATCCCAACCAGTGGTCTGTGAAGCTTAGCTGGGCTATCGCTTTCCACTTTGTCCTCTGTAATTATTTTACAGTCTGGATCTCTTGCAGCTGAGATGATGCCCCCATTGTCATCACCTGCTTGGGATGAAAAAAAATACTCTCTTCCTGCCAGCTGAGTTCCCTCATATCCCTTCGCAGTACTGGGTGTTCCTCTCTGGCTGTGGGAACTGCCTGCCTGATGGTCACTGCCGGCAGGGTCTTGGCTGGGGCTGTCCTGCCTGGCGTGGCGGTCCCAGGTAGCTGTATCCTCACTGGCGGCTGGAGATCTGGGCTCAGAGTACAGATCCCTGGCAGCTTCTCGCCCTGCCTTCGACCTGGGAGGCTTTTCTACAGTGCTCTCCAGGAAATGCCATTGGAATGACTTCCACTGCAGCTTCCTGCCCGGCCCGCAGCAGCATTCCTGCCACTAGACTGAGAACGATGCAGAGACGAGTTTTCAGAGCTTTGCTCTTCGCCCCGTTTATTCGTTTCTCCTTCTTTGGGGCCCTGCCTGTTTTCCTTGCTGCCTCTCAGTGTGCGGTGCAGTTTGATTACGTTCCTTAGATCTGTGATTAGAGCAGGCGCCTGGAAGGCAATGCTGCCCATCACTGGCTGTGGCTTGGAGCAGCCCGCTTAACCCTGCAGCCTTTCAGCAAAAGGGATAGCATTTCCTTCCCTCCCAGGGGAGCCACTGGGAACTCAGATTTGTAAAGCACTCTGAGGTTCTTTAATCCAAAGAACAGAGTGTCATTTAAAAAAAAACCTATGAAATAAGTAACAAACTGTTTCTTGCTGCTCTGTGTTCACAGCTGCTCTCAGTAATGGTCTTCCCAATCATCCTGCTCCTCTCTGAAACTGGACCTGGGTCCCCCTGAGCACTGCTCAGGGTCTCTCCCCGTTTCAGCAGCAATGGGGTGCCCCACCACAGCAGAAGGGGTGGGAAGGAGCAATGTGGTCTCTTTTCCCCTGTGGAAGCTACAGCTCTCTGTACGTGCCGGGGGTGCTGCACCTGATTTCCACGAAGCTCCTGTACAGTTTGCGTACATGGCTTACCCCCGGGAGCAGCAATACGCCTGCAGCCCATGCCGGATACAGGCTGAATGGTGGTATGATGCTTTGAGGCCTTTGCTTAAGCTTCTCTCTGATTTTTACCAAGCTGCTGACGGCTGTAAGCACATCTTGACGTTACAAGGAGTATTTCTCTAGCAGCTCTTTTCCCACTAACTGCGAAGCCAGAGTATTCCCAGGAGGAGCTGGGGGAAGGGAAGGGATGGATATCAGATGTAGAAGTGTTGCAGACCTGCTGAACCGAGAGGCGAGGGATTAATGGTGGCTTCTGCCATGGGAGCAGAAAGGGGCTGGGGGCAGCTGCTCTCTCCCCTCTGGTGACCCCATAGCAGTTGGGATGTTGACCTACCTGCTGGCTGATTCAGTGCGAAGGTATGCTCTGTGGGGTGGCTCTGCCTTTGCGTGGCAGGAAAGTAGCTACACTCTCCTCCTCCGCCCTCCCGAGAGGGATGTTACCCTTAAACGCTATTGTTCTGAGCAACTAAAGATTAACGCAGATAATGGAGGCATGAAAGGGAAGCGGTGTCCTTCGGTGCCAGGACACTCCCTGGTTTGCTGCCCTGGCCTTGGACAAGGGAAACCATTCCCCACCTGGAAGGATGCAGAGGGGTGTTTAGTGCAAAATCTCTCTGAAGTCCCGCTCCTAATCATCCTTGGGATGCCAAGGGCTTAAGTTAGGGGATGCGCTTTCTAGAGGCATGCAAGAGCTTTCTCTGTGGCGCGCCACGGAGAGGGATGTGAGGGCTGTGCTGGGTGCACCAGGGCAGCTTTGGGGTGCGGGTCGACCCTCTCCACATTCAGGTGGGAAGAAGGGTTACTCTTTGCCACAGAGGCAGAGCAGCCTGGTGGAGCGATCGGGCAGAGGGCTGTTGGGAGGCAGAGCCGTTAGCAGATGGCTCCAGCTGGGCTTACCGGGGAGCAGGTGTGGGTTTCGGGAGGCAGCCTTTTAAGAGAGATGTCAGTTTTGAACCCGGGAGGCTCAAGGGGCTGAGCTGTGGCTGCCATGACTTGCATGCTGGAGAGCTGTGACCTAGTTGTGCTGCAGAAATGGTCGTTTTATTTTTTTATTTTTAGGTATTTTGCTTATTTTATTCTCATGTTTAATTTAGTTAGCAAAAAAAGAAAAAGGATCAGAGGGTTGAGCCGTGCTGGGAAGGACTGCCTGCAGGCGGAACGCCCGCTGCAGCTCCTCTGTGCAGCCAGCATCTCTCCAGCCGCCCGTGTCTTCTCTCGGACACGTGCTCACGTGTACCAGCCCAGTGCTGTCTCTCAGGATCTCTTTAATGGGAAACCCAGTGCACTCAGCACTGCTGCCTGCCTCCAGGGTAGCGAGGGAGGGAGGAGCAGGATTCGGAGCATTAACCAGAGAGGCTCCCGTGGCCACTGGGACTGTTTGAACATTGTGCTGTAACTGGTCTGTTTTCCCTCTGCTACTGGGAGCAAGGGAGCTGGGCAAGCACGGCGTTTCAGCAGGCTTTGGGCTTGTTACTCTCTCGACTGCCACTTGCCCCTGCATTTACATGGTGTGCCCAAGGGAGGGTAATAGGCTGTATCTGTGAAGAGGGAAGTTTCAGGGGTCCGTGCAATTCCCTTGGGGAGAGCTGCTTGAATTTATTGCATTATCCTCCTTCCTGCTCAAGCTTGTGTTTTAGCTGTGTCTGCAGACGTAGCTTCTGATTTAAGTAGATCCAATTAGTAGCTAGCTTCTGGCATCAGTATCCTGCTCAGGGAGATGAGCCCTGGAGATGAGGAGCCTCTGGTGGGAATAGGGCCAGGCTCAGCCTTTCTGCCCCTGTTCCTGATCTAGGATGGACCCAGAGCTCCCCAGCTTGCAGCCCTGGTCCTGAGCTCAGGGGGAAACACAGGCAGGTGTCCTCTGCTCCATACTCCGCCTGGCCAAGAACAAAGAGCAGGCAGGTTCTCCCTGCCTGTACCACTGCCAGCCAGGTGCTCTTAAGACTGAAATCAAATACTCCAAAACATGACAGCTTGGCAGCAGGCAGGGCTTTGAGCATGAGCAGGAGCTGCTCATGCTGGGATGTGTGCGAGGGGCCAACAGGCAGAGCTGTGCAGGGACCTGCCTGTTGGGGGTAGGACTGTGTGCCCGAGGGGAAGGAGCTGCTGGAGCTGGCTGCTTCCCGAAGGAGCATGAAAGGGTTTTCTTCTCTGCTGGAGGGTGAAGGGCTCTTTGGGAAGCTCAGAGAAGAGGCCTAGGCTGGCATGGAGCTGATTTGGTTTGAGTGCAGCTAACACCACGCTCAGGTGGAGCGGGACAGCTGTCTGCATCACTTCATTAGTTCTCCAAACAATACTAGTCCCATTTGCACATCTCTCTGGTTTTTGCCATCATTGAGGCTGAGGAAGGCTGGGGATGCTACGAGGGTTGTGCAAGGAGCACAGCTGGTGGCAGTACGTGACATTACTCTGTGTGTATAACTCATGGCAAGCTGGCTCAGGGTTTGTGCTGGCATGTGGGAGCTGGGTGTGTATGTGGCCCTGGGTAGTGTCTGGGTGACATATGACTTGTGTATGGAGAAAATGAGGTGTTGCTACCTGTAAATCAGCCATTATAGCAGTGTTGTAAATGCTTCCATGCCGTAATGGTGTGGCTCACCAGTGTATTAAACTTGCTGGGGAGCTAGTATCTTTATTAGAGCAACTGACCTCATTTAGAAGCTTCCAGTGCACCAGCCAGTGATTATTTCATGCAGCAACATGTATGGAGGAGCCCAGGGCAGAGCACAAAGTCTCCTTCTCGTGCTGCACAGCTCTCTCCTGCGTTTGCTGCATCAGCTGCATACTCTGCTTCCTGCCCTCAAGTCAGCAGGGATTTTGCTAAAAGGGACTTCATGGCCTGAATCATTTGAGATTTCATGTGGACTAACAGGAAGTGAAAACAGAATGAGCACATCTTCCTCCTCTTCCTGCACCTCCACCCTTTCCCCTTTTCATTCAAGTGGCATGTAAGAATTACAGCAGCCTCGTGAGGCACTGGAGCTGAAGTGGTAAGGCTTGGCTGGTGTTCCTCCGGGTATGCTGGAGGGCGAGTGGGCTCAAGGCGGGAGAGCCGGACCCCGGGACCCACCTTCCCTGGGGGCTGTCCCTGCACCCGGCCTTGCTCCCTGCGGTTCCCTGCGGGGTGGGTTTGGGATAAGGCTCGCGCTGTGGTTAAAGGCTGGGGAGAGCCATTGGCATCGCACAACTCGGCCCCTGGATAGGAGGGAACATGGCTCCACAGCCGGGCGCTCGTGAGCGTGGCACGTCTCCTCAGCGCAGGTTTCCCCGCAGTTACACAAGGGCATGATTGCACAGGAGCTGTGACGTCTGGGAAAAGCAATGACAAGGTGAAAATTGAGCTTTGTTCCCGGGTGCGGGGGACCCTGCTGAGGTGCTTGTCCAGTGCAGCAAGCTGGCTGTGGCACTCGGGCTCCCCAGCACCACAGGCGGCAGATAACCGTGAAATTAAAGCAGAAGTCTTCCCCTGCCCCCCGAGCGTGCCCCTCGCACAAAAGGCAGGCAGGCTGCTCTGCCTGCCAGGGCTCAGACACCATCTGTCCGGTGGGGAGAAGCATCAGAGAGACCGTCTTTCTTCGGACTATTCCACTTAATGCCCTTTGGAAAACAATCCCATTCCCAGCAGGTGCTAATCTCTTGAGTGGATCCGGCTCAGCCAATGTGTTCTTCGCTGTGCCTTTGTACCAGAGCCTTGTCGCCTGCCAGCCGTCCCGCTGCCGAGCGCGCCTGACACCGGCCGGGGCTTCAACACCTTTGGGAGTCCTCAGCCTGGTTAGTTCTGGGAGAAACACTGATGAAAGATGGATGCAAGTAGATTAGTCATTCGCACAGTCTCCTGCTTTAATACACATGAATGTTTCAGCAGATTTCTGGAACGGGGAGCGCAATTCCCTGCTCTCCATCTCGAGCTGCGCGCAGCAGTCTCCCGGGGCAGGGATGGGGGTTACAGCTGTCACCATAGCCCCTTTCATGTATTTGGAAAATGCTGAAATTGTGCTGAATGGTGTGGGGTTATTGCAGGTTCCCTGGAGCTGGTGATGAAACCAGTTTGACAGGAGGCTGCCACAGCAAGGATTAGGGCTGGAATGTGCTAGTGAGGGTTTGTTTCTGCTTAGAAAAGAGCTGGCTCTGGCCCTCGCTAGGCTGAACCCCCTAGGTTTGTTGGGCTTCAGGCTGAGGCCCCAGGGGCAGCCTCCCTGCAGGCTGCAGCCCGGAGACTGTGTGTGGTGAGGTGGGTCGGGAGGAGAGCTGAGGGGGGATGTGCTTATTTAATTAACCCTTTTGAGTTTATGGCTGCATCCCTCAAGGTCTCAGGTTTCTCGGCATGCAGGAGGAGCTTGGGCAGGGACAGCACCCCAGCGCCTGCAGCACCCAAGCAGCCGGCTCCCAGGGCAGGAGAGGCAGCGGGGAGGGTGGCATTCCCTGCCATTGTCATGGAGATCAGCAGCTGCTTCCCTGGAGGTCACCATTTGCATAACAGTTAGAGCTGGGTCTCTGGAGCATTTGCACCTGCGAGTGTGCTGTCCCCAGAGCCCCTTCCCCACCCCATCCCGAGCCTGCCCAGGGTGCTGATGGGGACCAGAGGGGTGAAGCTGGAGATCTGGAGAAGCTCCAAAACCTCTGCCTTGGATGGCAGGTTTCCTTGGCATGATGTGCCTGAGTGGGGAGCTCACATTGACCTCCAATCCCAATACCACAGGCAGTGCTGTGTGACTGGCGCAGGCACGCTCCATGTCCCCGCTGCCCTCCTTTAGGGCCTGGGCTTCAAGCAGGGCTGGGGGTGGTCAGGACCACACGCAGTTGCAGCGTCTGGGGAAGCAGGGCGGAGGGAGGACCTTCAGGATGTCTCTTCCACTTTCATAATGTGTAGGGACCAGCTGAGCTGTGTTTACAGGATCCTAGTGGCAGCCTTTGGGAATACTTATGTTTTCGGCTTTCCTCTGAAAGATCTCAGCTGCCTTTTCCCCCGGTGCTTCACCTCCAGGTTCACATATGCCAGTCCCATGTGGTGAGCTGGCAGCCCGAAGGGGCTCTGGGAGCAGGTTGCTGTCGACGCAGGGCTTTGTTGTGGTCTGCGCTGAGCTGCTGCCTTTCTTTTTCCATGCTTGTCTCGCTGCTCAGCACAAAACTGTTCCCAGCATCTCATTAACAAATGTCTGGTCATCCAGATGACTCCATTCCTGGCTGGCAATTGGTGTTAGACCTCTTAGCAGTAATACAGCTGTAGTTACGGTGAAGGTATAACAGAAACAGCCTTGTTTTCAAGTGAAACATTGCCTCGTGACGAGAATGCCTGGATTGGGAGTCAGATGCTGTGGCTCATGCTGCTGGCTTGTATGCAACTTTAGGGAAAGCACTTAACCTCTCCGCACCTCTGTTGATCTGTCTGGGAACAATGCTGATAAAACACATTAAAATCCTTGGGTGGGAAAGGCTTTTGTATGTGGGGAGCAGGTTGCTGTGGGTGCCTCAGAGACAGGCTGGCTGGGTATTGGGGTGTAGCTCCTGCTGGAGGCAGAGTGTGTCAAAAGTCGGACCAAGTGCCACTGGTTCACCATGGATAGTCACAGTAGAGTCTCTCTCTTCTCTGCTGGTTGTCAGAGCTTTATACTGGTGTCTTGGTGACCTCCACATCCTTCACCTCCCCATGCAAAGGAAGCTTTGAGCACCCAAACTCTGCCTTCCCCAGCAGCCGCCGCCACCCTCCCCTTCCCACTCTGTCCCGGGCTCACAAGAGACCAGATGGGGATTCATTGCCCACATCTGCTTCCTCCACCTGCCCTCATGGTTCGGTGTCACTTACTGAATCCTCTTTCCCCCAGTGTTGGGGCTTATCTTGAAAGAGGAACCCACCCTGCTCTGCTCACCCTGAATGGGATCTAGCAACTGTTCTCCCTCCTGCTCAGTCAGGGGAGCTGCTCCAGGCAGTGCTGGTGAATGAAACCAGCTGAACCTCTGGGGCTGGGTACCAGCAAAAGGCTGAAACTTTGGGTCTTCCCCTTCCTGTTTCCAGGCCAGGATGTGAATGCTGTCTCAGCCAGACCTTGTGCCTGATTAATCTGCTCTCCCACCCGAGGCAGAGCACTTTGGGTCAGACCTACTCATCTTTTCTCTCTACCGCAGTGTCGTGTATCATCACTGGGCAGTGTTTTAAATGCTGCTGTATCATCCCCCTGCCCCCGATAGTGGGTTGCGGTTTGGGGCACCCACTGCAGGTGTCTCAAGAGCCTTTGGCACTGCAGAACCTCCCTGCCCCAGCTCTATGGGGTGGTGGGCACCGGTGGAGTCTGGATTTCCAGGTCCTCTGTCTCCTAAGCAGCACGTGCAGCTGGAGGGAAGCCCCCCTCAGCAAGTGCTGGTTTAGGCTTCAGCAAGAAAATGTTGTGTTTTTTCCCAGTGCTAGGGGAGGAGAGGCAAAGCTGGGGGATTGCCTTTTGCATAGACATAACCTCTCGCTGCTTCCTCATTGCCTGCCCCAGAGCATCCTCCTCTTGGACGTGTCTGTCACCCGGGGTGGGGAAGGGGATGTGACGGGTGTTCTGCTGTGGAACAGCCTGTCCTCTCTGGGGTCGAAGAGGCCCACGGGCACGTGGAGAGGGTGGTTGAAACACTGACGTGCTGTTGCTACCATAGTCCTTGTGAGCAACTCAGGAATTCCAAATATTTCCTCTCAGATAAAGGTGACTGGGGGAGGCCAGAAATATCTGGACGTGTCTGGGCAAGCCTGAGATCCCAAACACCAGGCCAGAGAGGTCAGAATCGGTACTGGGAGTGCTGGGCTTCAGGTGCAGAGTGGCTGAGGCCCCAGGCGGTGTGGGAACTGAGTAAGCTGCCTTTCCCTAACCTTCAACCCGCCCCCAGGACAGGAAGGGAGGACACTCCTGCTTGTTTTCCCACTCCCCCTGGTCTGGGATCACTGTTCCCAGGGGACACATCTGGGATTGCAGTTGTGCAGGGGCTGAGCTATTGCATGCAGCTCCTGGGGACAGTTTCCCCGGGGAAGGGCTAGGTGCTCTCCTTCTGAGTCCCCTGTGCCCCCCAGCTGTGTCTTCAGCAGCTGCTGCTCCATTCCAGGGGTAAGGAGAGGGGCTCTCATCCCCTCCCTGCCCACATGGAGAAGAGCATGACAGGAGCCCCGTCTGTAGCACCCGATAGCTCTGGTTCACCGTATGCCATTTATCTCTTGTTAAGCAAACACTTCCTTTTCTTAGAAGTAAGGGCTTCAAAACATGCTTCTTGGAACTGCCTTTCCCCAAGCTCGGCAGCACATAAAATCGAGAAGGCGGCACAGAGGCTTGCCTGCCAGCCCTCCCCGGCTCCCTGCCCTGACTGTGGGGGCCCTCTCCTGGTGCCTGCCCTGCTGCTAGCCCTGCAGAGAGGCTAGGTGACTGCAAGTCCCCTTCCACCCCAGCCTTCCTGGGGACAGTGGGGATGTCCCTTCCCATAGGTCAGGAGGAGCCTGCGGAGACTCGTGGGGCAGGCCTTACTGAATCCCTGAGCAAAGTGGCCTTTTCTGGGGAATACATCACCTCCTTCCTGCCGAGTGCTTGTGCAGCATTGGGTGCCGTGGGTGTGCAGTTGTGACGTGCCTCTGAGGGAAGTGCCTTCCCTGGGATGCAAGAGCCCCAATAGAGAGGGAAGTTGGAGGGGTGGCGGAGGCACTCCACAGATGATGTTTTTGGACAAGCCCTTGCCTTCCGCCCTGGCTCCCCTGTGCCTTCCATCCCTGCCTGCCTGCTCACAGTTTGCTGCCACTTGCAATGCTCTGTCACCGCTCCGCTGCTCATCACCACCTATCAGCAGAGGGATTTCCTGTGCCATAATTAAAAATATCCCCTCCTTGAGTTTGGGCTCTCTTCCCATCCCTCTCCTGTAGCACATCACTGGCTGTTTTCATGCCCTTCCTCCTGGGTGAGTGGAGGGGCTGGCAGTGAGCAGCAGCTCTCACCTTTCTCCCTGGACAGCACCTGCGTGTGAGCTGCTGTCCTGCCCATTCCTGCAGGGCTGGGATGCAGTACAACACCTCCATGGAGCTTGCACCAGCTGGCAGGCCTGGTGGGAAGCGAGCTGCCTTCTGCTGCTCTGTGTAGGTGGCAGGAGTCACGGGGATAGTTGTCACATCCCTGAAGAGGACTCTGAGCGAGGTGGCAGCAGTGATGTGCCCCAGGGTGAGTGAGCAAAGTCCCTGTTGTCCCAGCGCCCTGTCCCTGGGTCTGCTGATACCTCCTCATGGTCAGGAGAATGTGAAAGGCAGACAGGGGAGTCACGAGATGCTGGAGATAGTGTTTGGTGGGAGGCAGAGACGAGCTTTGGTGGGGCAGAGGTGGGTGCTGAGGTTAACAGCTCACCTGGGTGGTTGTTCAAGTACCTGCTCCCCTGTGGCAGGGAGGCCTGTGGCCGAGGGGAGGGACACAGCCGTCTCCCTGGGAGTGAGCGTGCGTTTCTGTTGCACACCTTGCTGTGAAAAGCTGTGTGAGAGCTAAGTTGTGTGTGTGTGTGTGTGGCAAGGTGAGGAGACCATGTGGCAAGCTGTGACCATGCTGGGGCTGTTTCTGGGGGAGCGAGGGGACTGGCACCACGTTTCCATGAGTGATGGAGAGGCAGCTGCCTAAAGAGCCTCTTGATCCCAGCCGTGAACTGGGCACCAAACCCCCCGCAGGTCCTGTGGCAGCAGTTGCAGTTCATCACAGGCTATGGGTAGGCATGGGAGGCAGCTTGCAGGCAGAGCTGCCAGACCCAGGGATGCTGCCCCTGCCTCTGGGGAGGCCGTGGTAAGGCGTGACACAAGCACAGCGTTAGCTGGGCTTATCTCTACTTTCCCAGAGCAGCCGGCTTACTGGAACTGTGTTCACTTATCAGGGAACAGAGGACCTTGCTGGGAAGATGGGCTCAAGGTGCAACAGCTGAGCTGCCCAGCACTCCGAGCTGCTAGCGATCCCTGAGCCCAGAGCTCGCAGCTCCAGCTCCCTCTAGCCCCGGTGCTCCTGCTGGGCCCTGATAAAACCTGGGAGCTGCTCGGGCCTAAAGTTCCCTGCTTCATGTAGCCTGCCCGTGGACTCCTCCTTCCCTGCAGTGCGTGTGGCCCGGGGACCCGAGCAGTTATCCTCCCAGTGGTCCATGGTCCCTGGGTGCCCAGGAGAGCAGGAGGGGCGGTGTGGTGCTATGGGGATGCTGCATGGGCACAGGGGACAGAGGTGTGGTGCCATGGGGATGCTGCATGGGCACAGGGGACAGAGGTGCTCTCTGAGAGCCTGTTTTCAGGAGCAGTTCAGCTCTGGTGGTCTTCTCTCTCTGCCCTCCATCTCCCCAGTCCAGGCCATGGCCATCTGTCCCCAGCCCTGTCACACACCTCCCTCAGAGGTAGAGGGGCTGTGGCTGTTTGCTGCACAGTGGCTCTGTTGAAATCTGCCCAGCTCTTGCTGTTGCTGAAGATGAAGGACTGGAGGTGGCTGGCTCGGACAAGCTGGGCCGGAGTGGCTGCATTCCTGACCGGGCCTTGTGCTTGGCCTGCTCTCCTGAAACCAGGGGAAGGCAGGAGTTTCACGACCCAGAGCATCTGCCTTCACCACAGGGATTTGTGAAATCCAGATCGTGCTGCAGAGTAACCTGCGGTGGCCAGGCCATGGGAGTGCTTGTCTTGCCGGCATGCGGCAGTAGGGAGAGGGAGGTGGGAGGCTCCGCTTTGGATGCAAAAGTGCAGGGGGATGCGTGGTGTGGGCTCCTGCTGCAAACGTGGGCCCCAACCCTGCTGCTGCTCCCCCAGGCCTCGGCTGTGGAATAAAGCCCAGCATTTTCCTGCTGCAATGATTTCTATCACACTTCAATGCTAATTTTAGAGAGGCTAGAGCACGTGATGCATCTCCTGCCCTGCCCGCATGGTATTCTCCTTGCAAATCCTTTCTGGCATCCACTTCTCTCATGACTGGTCCTGTGCTTCCCCCATCACCCTCTGTGTGTGATTCAGAGCAAGGAAGCACAAGGCGTCTGTCATCCGCCTGGTCCCCACCAGTACTTTCCTGCCAGCAGGAGCCCAGCAGCCTTCCTGCCCCTTCCTGCTGCGTCTTCCCCTCCGGCCTGCTCCGCGGAGGAGGAAGGAGCCCCAGAAAGTGGCAGAGAGGGTCTCTGCGCTCTGCTCCCACCTCTCTGCTCACTGCTTCTCTCTTCCCCCAGGAGCGGTTTGTAGATCTCTATGGGAACAATGCTGCTGCCGAGGTGAGGAAGGGCCAGGAGACCTTCAACAAATGGCTCCTGACCGGGGCGACGGTGGCAGGAGTGCTTCTGCTGGGATCCCTGCTGAGCCGCAAGTGACCCGCCGCCGAGTCCCCCCATCGCCAGGACGGCTGCGCCTTCACCACCACATCCACTACACTCCGCTCCCAAGCACCATCACCAGCGCAGGGGGCAGCCCCTCCGCCTCCCTGGGCGAGTGCCCCGCTCCATGGAGCTTTCTCCCTCGTGCCGCCAGCTCCTTTTGTCGTAGTCCCTCTTATTTACCGTTCCGTTGTGTTTTTAAAGGCGCTGAGACCAATGCAGCACTTCAGCCAACAGCTCCCAGCACTGGGGAGATCCAGGCAGCCGGGGGCAGTACTGGCTAGAAGGTGTCCCAGCTCTGCAGGGTCCTCTAGATCACTTTGAAGAGAATAAACAGACTTATTTTTGCATGTGTGAGTGTGCGCGTGTGTGTAGATGTGTCACTAATGTAAGGTTCCCCAGCCAGAGCAAGGGTTGAGGCTCCGTGCCCTCGCCTCCGGCATGCTCAGGCCCCGGGACGAGGCAGGCTGCCAAACGGGACTGAGCTTCCCTGCAGCATCCCTATCCCGTCCCCGCTTCCTCCAGGCAGAGCTTGCCCCTGCGGTGGTGGGGGAGCCGGGAGGAAGAGGCAGAGGCTGGGGGTGAAGAGCTCTGCCCTCATGTCAGCCCTGAGCCCCTTTCTCCCCGGACTTTGGCTGCTGGGAGCTGAGGCTGGTCTTGGGTTGAGGATGGTGTGTCAGGGCCAGGGCTGTGCCCTGTTTGGAGGGATCCTCCTCTTCCTCCTCCTCCTCCTCTTCTTCCTCCTCCCTCTGAATGTAGATTGCTGTGGGGCAGTACACGTCCCTCCCCACACCTGCTTCTCCGGGTGACAAAGGAGGGAGGCGGGCAAGAGGGGAGAGCACTTTGCCCTGGCACAAGGGGCTCTCCAGAGAGCCAGGGCCGCCACGTCCAGCAAGTGCAGGAATACAGAGCCGGGGGTGGAAGGGACAGGGGGCAGCGATGCTCCTGCCCGGCCTGGGGATGGCCGCAGGGGAAGGCAGAGACCGTGGCTGATCCATGGGGGCACAAGCCTGGGGGAGGTGGGAGTGAGGGCTGGCACTGGCTGAGAGCCGTCCCCGCTGCCAGGGAGCCTCTCTGGGGACAGCAGGAGCCGCTGGCCTCTCCTGTGCTGCCCCGGTTGCTGCTGGTCCCCATAGCGCAGGCAGATCCCTGTCCCCGTGGCGTGGCTGTGACGGGTGCGTGCAGTGGCAGAGGTGCTTGGCTTCCCCCACCGCGCTGCTTCTGCAGCACTGGACCTCTGGGCTTTGAGATGAAATTAGCTTCAAAAATAACCCCTCGTCCTTCAGAGACCACCACTGGCAGACCCAGCTGTCCTCACGGGCTTGTCTGTGTGCATACCGCCCGCGCTCTGCTGTACATATCCGAGTAGTTTTTAATTCATTTGTGAATACTCTTAATGCTATTTTTGTTAACTTGTCTGTCCATATTTATGTGTGGGGCCGTGCTCCCTGCAGAGGCCAAGGTGGGATGGAGGCGGGGGGGAAAACTGGAGGCTCCCGGGGGTCCTGTCTGGCCGCCGAGCACAGACTCGCGCTCCCTGTGTAGGATCTCCCAGCGCCGGGAGTGGATCCTACGTGGGGAGCGCGAGGATTAGCATTAGCCCGTCGAATGCTTCGGTTTGCAGGTGGAGGTGAGTCCACTAATAAACTCTTATAATTGGAGCTGCTGATGGTGCTGTGGTCTTTGTGAGCACGTTGGAGGGGGGGTTTGGGGCAGCTTTGGGCAGGAGCTGCCTTCGGTGGGGTGGAGGGAGGGGGACAGGTCCTCTCCTTTGCCTGGGTTGGAGTGTTTGGGGGGGGATTGGAGGCTGTTGTCCCAAGGGGATGGTGCAGGGTTACCACAGCAAGGTGCTGCCTGCTTGGCCATGGCAGCCTCGGGGCAGATCCCTCCTGTTCCTTCC
>VZTV01075642.1:17263-36186 GCA_013400875.1 Anhinga rufa | reverse complement strand
GGGGGGTCTGCAGGCTTGGGTCCACCGGGGGGCCGTGGGCTGCGAGCAGGGTCCTGCCGCGGAGTGGGGGGGGCACACGGGAGGGGGTCCCGCCGTGCGAGGCAGCGTCCCGAGCCCAGCCGGGGCTTCGGGTCTGGGCGGTGATTAGCGTTACTGCTCGTTCCCCCGCACCTGCGGGGAGGCGCAGCCCCCGCAACAGGGCCGGGAGCCCGGGGGCGCCCCGAGCAGGACCCCGACCCGCCGGGCCCGCAGCTTCACCGGGCGGCACTGACAAGGACCCCCCCAGGCCCACCCCGAACGGCACGGAAGGGCGGGCAGGGGGTGAGCAGGCAGAGCTGCGGCCTTTTGAGCCGCTGCACGCCCGTGGGCGTGCGTGCACGTGTGTACGGGCAGACGCACAGACACAGGGGTGCGAGGGGATGTGTGCGCACGCGGAGGCATGCACACGCAGATGTGTGGCCACACACAAACACGCACGCGCAGGAAGCCCCACGCAGGTACACAGACCTGTGGATGCGCACACACGCACAAACACATCCGTGAGGACGCGCGCGCACGCAGAGGCACACGCCGGATGAGTGCACGTACAGATACACGTACGTACATGCACGGCCATCTGTGCGCTCTCATGCACGTGCACACCCCGCCTTACACACCGATGCGTGTGCCCGGGTGCCGGAGCTGCCCCCGCCACCCCCGGTGTACCCTGCGAGGGGCTGGCGGCACCGCCGCATTGTTGGCAGCAGCAGGAAGCCGCGCTGGGCTCCGCCGTGATAAAGCCGGCGCGGGGCTGAGGCACCCCAACAGCGTGGCTCCAGTGCACCCCGACCTCGCGCCGTGCTCGGCTGCCCCCCCGCTCACCAGGGACGGGGCTGCCGGGGTGGGCTGCAGCGCTGCGGGGGCACTGCTGGGGTGGCACTTCGTGGTGGCACGGCCGCAGGGACAGCCCGGACACCTCCTGCCCTTCCTGGCCAGAGAGTGTGTCATGCGGGCCGGCCCCAGCGTGGTGCAGAAGGGCCACAGTGCCCTGCCTTTTGTGGGGGTGGGCTGGGGGCCAGACCTTCCTGTGCCTGGCCGTGCTCAGAGCGGCTGCAGCCTCCCC
The DNA here is from genome assembly GCA_013400875.1 of Anhinga rufa. NCBI lineage: Eukaryota > Metazoa > Chordata > Aves > Suliformes > Anhingidae > Anhinga > Anhinga rufa. The sequence goes on along the minus strand of VZTV01075642.1, from coordinate 35,084 downwards.
AGGCGTGCAGGGAGCTGAAGGCCTCCCCTCCTCTTCCTCCTCTGGGGGGGCACCAAGCCGGGAGAGCGTGGATGGACTTTAACCCTGCCAGCCTGGCTGGGGGAGAGCTGCATCCCTCTGTCCCTCTGTCCCTCCTCCCCTGTGTCCCCCATCCCAGTGCAGCAGCGGTTCCCAGGGTGGGCACGGCGCTGGGGTCGCCCCCTCCATTCAGGGCTCAGCGGAGGGCCTGGTGCTGCCCAGTTCCCACCGCGGCTCTCAAAGCTGCTAATTAGCCCCCATCTGGCGGCAGCGGTCGGGCCGCGGCGGGGAGGCCGGGGACATTGTGCGCAGGAATGCCTTTCAGGGCCGCCGGCCGGCCGGGTGCCGCCAGCTGCGCCACCAACAATGCGCCGTGGCCAGGACGAGCCGGCCCCCGCACCCCGGCGGGTGCCCTGCCCACGGCCCCGACCACCGGCCACCCCGGGTGGCGTGGGGACCCGGACGGGCCTCGCTGCCGTGGTGGGTGTCGTGGCACATGTGGTGTGGCCGCCCCGGCTGCTGGCGGCCCTGATCCCTGGGATGCCCCCGGCTGCAGGATGTCCTTGCCCCGGCCCTCTGCATGTTGGGGTGCTGGGAGCAGGGATGGGGTGCTGGGGTCAGGGATGCCAGTGTGTCCCCAGGATGCTGCCCTGGCCACAGCTGGATGTGGGGTCCCGGCACGGTGTGCCGGCTAGCATGGCCGGTGTTGTCCAGCAAGACGGATAGCTTAATTTCCATGTCAATTCTGGGAACGGGGTGCGTGGCGCGGTAACAGCGGCCTCGGCCATATGGCGCTGGCTGGGCTCAGCCTGGCTGGGGGGGCGGCTGCTTTGCACAGAGCAGGGGTTGCCCGGCAGCCGAGCACATCAAAGCCCCCGGCCGCCCCCCGCCCCGCCAGGACCACACAGGGCACGGCTGTGCGGGGCCGGTGAGGGGCCGCTGGGGGCTGCCTGTGCCGTGGTGATGATGGGGATCGTGGCCAGCCGGCACCCCAGCCCCGGCAGCACCCAGCCCCATGCTCAGGTGCTGCCGGACTCTGCAAGGCTGCGAGCAGAAGGGAAGGCAGCACGAGCACCACAGGTCAGGCTGGGGGCTCCCCCAGTGAACAGGACCCCCAAACCCAGGCTGCTCCTGCCCTGGCTGGGGACTGGGCTCCATCCAGGTCCCCTCACCCCGTGCCATCTGCAGATTGGCCCTGGGGACACGCACACCTCCGCCCTGGAGCTGTGCTGAGCCTCCAGCCCCCGATACCTGCAGGATGGTGCTGAGCTGTGGCCGCCAGCACCCGCCGCACAGCTGGAGCAGGGCCGAGGCCTGAGAAAGCCCCTGCGCATTCCCCTCCCACCTTCTCCCTTCCCGTTCCCGGCTCCATCCGCTGCAGCCCAGACCAGCTGGAGCCAGGCGGCCCTTCCTGGGATTTATTCCAGCTTCCTGCCCCTCCTCGCTGGCCGGCCGGGGCTGGGGCTGCTCTCGGCTGCTTCCTCTCCCTGCTCACGGCCGCCGTCCGGGCGCCACCGCCGGCACCCACCACCCCGCAGGACCCCGGTTCTCACCGTTGGCACCCCCGCTGCAGCTGGGCATCCCCGCCAGCGTGCACCAGGGCACCAGGGCACCAGGTGCTGCACCAGGGGACTGCAGCACGCAGCACCCGCCACCCATCCCACCAACCGCACTCCCGGCCACGGTGGGGAGGCTCTGCCGAGCTCTGGGGATGAGCAGCCCCAGTGTCACCCACCCGTCCCTGGTACCAGCACTCCCCACTCATGAAACTACCATCCTGCTGCTTGGCATTTGCATCCAGGGGTGCCCCCTGTGCACCCCCAGCTCAGCCCATCCCACCCTGCTGCAACCCCTGGCAGGAGCTTGGCATGAGGGGAGGGCGCCCAGGGGCTCCCCTGCCAGTGGGCACACCTGCACCGCTGCCCCAAGGGGCCGTGGGCAGGGAGAAAGATCACCCCAAACCCCACGGCTGCCATCAGCAGGGCAGGCTGACTCCGGCTCCAGCCCCTGCCCCTGCCCCAGCTGGGCGCAGCTCCATGGATGGAAGTTTCCTGCCGGAGCCGGTGCGTTCATGTTTCCGCAGTTCCCCCCCGAGCCGGAGGGACCCCGCGGTGAGGGGAAGGTGACCCAGCAGCAGCCCAGACAGAGCGGAGCCATGTGGCTGGGAGCGGAGGTGCTGCAGGGCCCAGGTGCAGCGGGCAAGCAAGCCTGGGGCTGCCGAGTCGCCAGCTCTACTGGCGGCTCCTTGCAGGGCCCAGCATGCTTCCTTCCTCTGGTCCAGCCCTGGCTTATCGGCCGGGCAGGGTGAGGGGCGACCCCACTCTCCCCTCCCCAGGCCTTCCGCTCCCGGCAGCCCCAGGCAAAGCTCCTGGCTCGCCACCGTGCTCCCGCTGCACGTACAGCTGGCACGAGCATCCCCATGCTCCACGGAGCAGTAGGGAGGCAAGAGGGCGATGCCGGGGCTGAGGGGTACCATGTGCAACCCCCAGCCCGTTCCTGCACGCTCAGGGGCTCCGGAGGCTGCATGGGGATGGGTGCGAGGCCATAGTGCCGTCAGGCTCCCACCACCCAAAGCCGGGGAGGGTACAGTGCCTCACATGACATAGTGCCAGACCCGCACCGCGGGGGGACGTGCCGTCACCCCACGGCGGTGAGCGGGGCCCTGGTTCAGGGCAGGGTGCTGCGCCCTGCGGCAGAGCCAGCGTCGTTTTCCACGGGACACTGGAGGCTGGTGAAATCACATCTGGAGTCTAGACTCAGCGACTCCGTGGGCCGGGCCTGGCGGCCCTGCCGTGCCCGGGCCCTGCTGCACACTGTTTGCTTAGCTGGAGGTATTTAATTGGAATTAAAGTGGCCCCTCTTGTTTTTGCGGACAGGGCTGTTGGAAAAGGAGCTGTAAGTCATAGAAAACATCTGTAGGAGACTGTGAAGGGTCATTAGATGGCAGAATGCAAGGCGCCACTTTTAGTGCTTGCAGCCGACACTGGGAATAATGGTTCAATACGGCTTTTGTGGAGGGGTTGCCAAGCCGGCAAACACTTTCTATTTATTCTGGCAGTGGGCATGGCCGGAGGGATGCAGGATCCTCCGCATGCCTGCCCTGAGGTGGGCAGGGAGGACACCGCTGGTGCTGCAGGACACACAGCAGCCGGCTGTAGCAAGAGCCGAGGTGGCTGCTGGAGCTGCCCCTGCCTGCAGCTGCCCCAGCCCCCCCGCCTGTCCCAGTCCCAGGGGGTGCAGGCTGGTACCCAGCTCTCTGCAAGGAGGGGGGACAGCCCATGCTCTCTTCACCCCACTCTGGGTCTGGGTTTGGGGTCACCCAGTTCTTTCCCTCCCATGCCTGCGCCCCCAGACCATGGGGCCCATCCCACGGGGTTCCCACACCCCACTCCGGGTCCAGACCCCAGCTCAAACCTACCGGGGGACAGCGACTGCAGCCCTAAATCTGGGTGTTGCAGAGGGTGGGGGGCCCAGGCTGAGGCCAGCCAGGGGAAGGCTGAGCACCAGAGGAGCAGGAGGGGGAAGGGGACTGTCACTTGGAAACAGCCAGACAACAGCCACGGGCCCCACAGGGAGAACAAGGCCTCCAGAGAGCTGGGATGCTGATCCCAGTGCCGGCCAGGCGGCTGAGCAGGGGCTACAACCGGAGCAGCGGCCAAGGCAAGTGCTGCCAGCGTGGCCCTGGCACTGCCAGACCAGCACTCCTTCCTTCGACATGGTTTAATATGACAGAAAGCAAATGCACAATACAAAATTTAAAAACCGGCCTGTGGTTTGCCCCCCACCCACCTTGTACCCCCGTAGGAGATGAACAGGCGGGGGGGAGGTGGTGCGGCCCCAGGGGGCCGGCAGGGGGGTGGCTATGCGGCGTACATCGATACCCCACCTGGGTGGTTGCTCCCACACACACAACACGATGCTCTTGCACAATTGTTTCGTCGTCTGTCACTTGCGGAGGGTCTGGAAGGGCCCCAGCCCAGCGGCGCCAAGCACCGCCCGTGGGCAAGGTCACTTCTCCTTCTTGGCAGCTTCTGTCCTTTCTTCTTTGGAGGCCCCCGGCACCTCCTTGGGGGTAGAGCTCTCCTCGTAGCTGCGGACGAGAGGGACAAGAGGGAGGAGTGAGTGGGGCCAGACCTTCTCTGGGGACAGAGACCTGTGCCAGGCAGGGACAGCCCGGCCCCGGGCTGCAGGCTCGGTGTCTGCCCTGCTGCAGCAGCCAGCCTTGCTGAGGAGGGGGTGGGCTCCAGCCATCAGCCTCCCAGTGTAGGAAACCCGAAAGGGCAGAGCTCAGGCAGGGAGACAAGCGCTGCGACACTCCCTGGACACCTCCAGGGATGGGGTACACCCAGCCAGGGGCTGGGGCTTTCCCCCACCAAGCTCTGGGGCCAGCTCTGTGCCCCGGGGTCCATCCGCCTGTCAGTGCCCATTGTCGCTCCCAAGAGCACCATCGGGACATCCTGGACAGCACCATGCTTCCCCCCATGCTGCCATGCCAAGCACTGGTGCCAGCGAGGCCGGTTAGAGGGGTGAGCCGCAGCAAGACCAACCGCGGCGACTCCCCCCCAGGGGCTCACTCCTCTGGCTGCAAATGCCCCCAGCACTGTCTCCAGGACCCTGGCAAAGGAAACCTGGGAATGCTGCCTTCCAGCAGGAAGCATGAGGGCAGAGATGTCAAATCCTCTCCCACTTCGCAGTCTCCCCTCAAAGACAGGGAGAGAAGCTGGCCCGCAGCAGCAAGTTGACAGCTACTGCCTCTGCCCAGGGAAAGGGGAGAGCCAGGACCAGCCCCTACCTGGCCAGAGCGACAGACAGAGAAAGGGCACCGTGTGCGATTGCTACATGGCACTAGGGCTTTGCTGCCGGCGTCGGCGGGGACAGGACAGTTTCTGCTGCATGGAATCAGCAAGGCTGGCCGGTGAGCCGGACACGGTGGGGAAGTGGGTAAGTCTTGGTGTGTGTGGCAAGATTTCAGCAGAGGATTCATAGCTGCAGGAGAGAGAGGAAGCAGGAGGGGACAGGGGAAGACGAGGACAGAAAGGACGTGGGGGGGGAGAGAGAGAAAAAGCAGAAGTTTTGGAGTGAGACTACTGCAAACCCACCACCCTGTACAGGCAACCTGCTGTCTCCTCCGGCTGCCAGCACCCGCTAGCCCAGGCTGCAGTGGTCTTGGGGCTGTGCTGGCAGGCTCCTGCCTGCACTCCCCTTGCTGGCAGTCCCCAGAGCAGGGCTGCAGCATGGAAGAGCAAGGGCTGAGGCATAGGGAGAAGGCAGCTCCTGCTGGCATGAGTAGAGCCAAGCAGCCAGAGCCCACAGGAGAGCAAGCCTGGGCACTGGGGAGGCAGTGACAGAGCAGCCCAGGGGCTGTGCAGGCAGTAGATTGATGCAGCAGACCCTTTCCTGCTGCTCAAGGACAGCGTGTCTGCAGCAGGTGTGAGTGGCAGGATGTGTTCCCCACTGCTGACAGCTGACTGAGGCAGAATGAAGGTTACTGCCTGCCTAGGGAGGCTCAGCAAGGCTGGGAGCCACGAAACTGATCCTGATCTCGGCCACCTCTGCTCCATTGGCAGCCCTTCCCTGGGCCTGCAGCACAGATCTGCTCCCACCCTCCCTGCAGCGCTGCCTGTACTCGCCACTGCATCAGACCCTCGCTGCCCTCTCCCAGGGCAGCTGATGGCTGCTGTGAGACACCATGTGCAGGCAAGCTCACTGCATGCAGGCAGCCAGCCGGCAGAGACCACAGGGGAGCTGCCAGCTCCAGGCTGCCTTCAGCGTGGGGAGGAGCACCAAAGCCACGCAGGGGAGCTACACCTGGTGGGATTCCTGCAGTGGGAGCCACTGCCCTCCAGGCACAAGTCCCATGCATCCTGCTTCCTCTGCCTGCAACTGGAGGGACTTCAAGGGGGTCCGACCTCAGGGCCTGTCAAGGTTGCAACCCCCCAGCCTCCTGCGCTTGCCCTGGCAGCGCTCAGCAAACAACAGTGGGCTACTGGAGCAGCTTGTGCTAGTGCTCTGTGGGGCACTAGCCCCTGGTGCCCAGCTGCCAGGCTCCCCAGGCGCCTTGCTGCCAGGCGGGCTGGACTCGCAGCTCGTCTCTCCCCTGTTTCCTGGCGCGGGAGGTGGTGCTGCTGTCAGCTGGTGAGTCACGGCACTGGGGAGAGCGGCTGCAGGATCCCAGGTGCACAGGAAGGACGATCCCAGGACACTCAGCGCCTGCAGCAGCGATTGTCAGAAGCAAACATCAAAGGACGGGCAGGTGCGGCAGGGCTGGGGAGCCGGCCCAGCTGACAGCCCGGTGGGAACACGCATACCTGCATCTCCCAGGGGAGGGGAAGGAGGCAAGAGCCGCCAGCTCCCCACTGCACCCCAGGTGGATGCTGGTTTCCCTCTGAGCAGGTTGGGGGCTCAGGCAGGCGCACGCCCGGAGCAGGGAGGCTGGGGGGTGCACAACCCTGCTTTGTGACATACGTTCCCTTCCCTCCTCTGCTTCAGCCATCCTCAAACGAGCAACTGTACTGAGCCACCACCAAGCCTCGAACACAACTGGCCGAGCAGAGTGGAGGAACAGCTCCCAGGTGGGCCAGGCCATGCTCCGCATGGCTCAGAGGGCCAGTCCAGGCAGGAGACCAAAGCTGCCCACTGACAGCGAACAGGCAAATACCTGGAGCATGGCAGGCTGAGAGAAGGGCCAGAGTGCAACAGCACAGCACAGATCCCCTACTCTGCACCTACAGTCCCCAGGACAGGGAGACTGCTGCAAACCAGGATACTTGACCCAAGCTGGTAGGCTGGGATATGCTCGAACCAGCCCTGGCTGCTCTTGCAGCCGGATCCGACTCTGTTCTCCCCCACCCACAGACCCTGGGACACAATGACCAAGTATCTCAGCACCAGGTGTGCGGTCCCACCCTCCCTGCCTGCCAGCGTACGGGAAGAGTTTGTCACCAGGGCGTAAAGCAATACCAGGTGCTGCCTGCCTGTTGGTACTGCACCAAAGCTCCCACCCGGCTACAAGGAGGTGGCTGGAGCCAGGGCCGGCATGTACAAACACAGACCCACTCCCTTCACCCACGCACATGCACACGCACACCCAGAGCATGCCCAGATGAACCCATCCCTCCAGCTGTGCCCAGGCGTGGGAACATCTGCACGCTTCATGTGCTCCAGCGCCCTGGGCAAAACAGCTCCATCCCCAGCTGATGCTCACCTGAACATTTCAGTTACTTCTCCCTTTGCCAAGGCCACAAGAAGTGGGAATCCGATGCATGCTGGGACCAGGTACAGAAGAGCAGGCTGTTGGGAAGAAAAACAACCGTTAAACTAAACCACAAATCACCCCTCTGGAGGAGCGCAAGGCGAGCTGGCCCTGTCCCCTCTGCACCCACGGCATCTGTCACAGCGCTGCATATAGGGTTAACGCCCCAGAAAGCAGATCGGAGAGCCAAGTTACAGCTGCAGCAGCACAAAATCCTTGCTATGAGGTTCCAGTGAGCCACAAAGGCGCTGAGAGTCCCCATGCAGACCAGTGATAGCACCCACAGTGTGTGGGCTCCTAGGGCCCCTCCACAGCATGGAGGGTGGGTCTTCAGGGGCAGCTTGGTTACAAAGAGCCACAAAAACACAGGGCAGCCCAGCTGAGGTGCTGTTGTTGGAAACACAGCTGCCTGAACCAGCCTTGCCCCAAAGAGGACTCTGCTCCAGCTAGGCACACAAGCTTTAGGCAGGGAAAGGTGGAAGCAAGCACTGGAAAAGCAAAGCCAAGAGAAGGAACGCATCTACTTTTTCCTGGCATGATGCAGGAACCTCGTGGCCAAGCTGGCGTTGTCCTGCTTGGGACGTGCATCTGCAGGAGGCAGCACAGCAGAGCTCACCTGGGCGTGCTTGAAGATGTGCATGATGAATATGGTCAGGCCCAGCCCGAAGATGTAGGCCACAAAGCTGGTGTAGAAATACGTGTGCGTGTTCTTCTTCAGGCTGTAGGGAAAGGGAGCAGAGCCCAGTGACCTCAGGTCTGGGATGCCAGTGGCCAAAATGGAGCTGGCCCAGAGTTCTCAGCCATCTCCCACTGCGCTGGGGCGTGTGGAGCTGTGCTCTGCCCGTGCTCTCAGGCTGGTGCAGAGACTGCCACCAGCACAGCCCTTGGTCCCATGGGAGCGGTGTGGGACTGGATGGGGTGACACCCAGGTGAGGGGCTGAGGAAGGGAAGGAGGCACACAATCCTCCTGCTGGATGGCTACTGGGGGGGAAGGAATCAGTGCTGGGACCCAGGGAGAGGGTCCCACCTGCTTGGGGGAGACACAGCCAGTCCCTGGCACCCTACTCTCAAGCACTTGCCATTTTATCACAGGGCAGGCCACAGGGAACTGGGGTTCCCAGCAGGTGCAGGCAGGATGTGGGTGGAAACACCTGGAAGAGCTGGCACAGACCTAAGGGTCTCTGCAACAGCAGTGGGAGTGCGGCCACACCACCACAGTCGCACAAAGCTGCCCGTTCCCAGCAGCTCCCCAGCCAGAGACTTTCGGTGTGGGGCAACTGCTGAAAGCTACACCCTGGTGGTAGGTGCAGCTTCCCTGCGTAGGAAGGAGCTGCTTCCCCCAACATCAATGGCAACCCAGAGGCAGCCAGCACTGCCAAGCACTGATTTGCATCCATGCAAGCACTTCCCAGGTGTCAGCACCCCCAGCTCTTTCCCATGCTGTTGCTGCTTCCCCTTGCTGCCGCAGCACTACCCTCTCCTCCTCCATGCCAAGGAGCTGGTGAGGCTCTGGGGGGCCATTACATGCTGCTGCCCCAGCCCCCTCCCATGTGCCCAGCCCACCCTGCCGTGGGAACAGCAATGCCTGTGAGCTCAAACAGCTCACCCCCAGCGCTCAGGACTTAGCCACAAAGCCAGCCCTGCTCACATCTACTCTTCCAAGAGCTTCCCCTTGCACCCCCCATCCCAGCCGCTCTCCCAGGTCACCAAGCCAAGCCCCGGAGGGGAGCACATGACTGCGCTCCTGGCTTCCCCTTCCCCTTTTTCCTCTACAAAAGCAGCTCAAATATCTGCAAGATCCAACCCGCCAGAGACCCTTCCCTGCCGCCCACTCACCTGATGTCAAACCGCAGCAGCAAGGCAATGAAGATCCCTGCGGGGAGAAGGGGACAGTGAGGGGACGGGGGTTGGAAAAGCTGAGGGAGGCAAGGGCAGGACCTGCAGCAGCTCTGGGTGCCATGCCTGGGCTGACAGTGCCCTCTTGTGGCACAAGGCACTGGGACAGCACCTGGACCCGGTAGGAAACCCCCAGTCCATAAAGCCCCCAGTCCCCGCAGCCCCCAGACTCAGCAGGAGGCCCACAGGGCTCCAGCATGGCCAAAGGCAGACCCGAGGCACCCACTCAGCTCCCCACAGCCCGGTCAGACAGGCGACCCTGGTCATGTACCCCCTCTTCTGTCCTTACCTGGAATGACAATGTCTCCCAGACCCAGCATGGCAAAGTTGTCGGCCTCCAGCCCCTTCTCCAGCAGGTCCTGAGGGAAAACCACTACCGAGGAGTAGAGAGAGGAACAGTGAGGGGGGAGTGTCTGTGCTGAGCAGACCTCAGCACTGCTGTCCCTGGTGAAAAGGGACCAGTGCAGGGCAAGACCCCTGTTCCTGCCCTCGGCCCCCTCCTCTCCTGCAGCTCCCCCCTTCTCCTTCCTGGGACAACCCTGGGATGGGAAACCGAGCGCTTTGGGGCCAGCCCCATGTGCAGGTTTCAACCCCAGCTCCCAGGACCCGAATCACTGCATGCTCCACAACAGCAGAAATTCACCCCTCCTGCTGTTTTTTTTTTCAGGTTTTAATTTATTTTTTTTTTATGAGCAGGTGAAATTGCCTGCTCTGGGGGTGCAGACTAACCCAGCCAGCTCAGGGCTCTGCAAACCATCCCTCTCCAGAGACCTGGCCAGGCTCCCTGCAGGTCAGTGGCACCATGCAGCAGTCTAAGGGGTCACTAGCAGGAAACCTTCCTGCATACATCCCACCTTCTGAGCCATCTCCAGAAGGCAGAGGGGGCACAGGACAGCAACTGCAGCAGAACACAGCCCCTCCTCCAGCACACAGGGAAGATGTACTCACGTTTTATTGGGGCCTCAAATGATTTGGCGACTGTCACCATCACATTGGTGCCAAAGACCTAGAGGCAAACAGAGGAGTCCGGGGTGACCACAGCTGCACAGGGACACACACACGCTCAGCTACCTCCTCACTGCAGGGCCTAGAGTGGCCTCAGTGGCCGCAAATAGCCAAAGAGCCACCGAACTGCGGGCAGGAGTCCTGCAAGTGAGCCCTCCACCCAGGGAAGAAGGGACAGGACAGTGCTTGAGGTGGTGAGCATGTTGTCACGGCCATCCTGCTTTAAGAGCAGTGCCAGGGACACCGCTCACATCGCAGAACCGCAGTGCTGCCCACCACCCGGCCTTCCCCAGCATCTACCTCTGCAGGTCAGTTCAGCTCTAATTAGTCAACTTAGTGGAAAGCCTGACCACCATGCAGGATGTTATCTGAGGGCAGGAGCTCCCAGCCAGTACCAGGCTGCTGCCCCTGAGGTTCTAACGGGGACCGCAGCAATTGTCAGATCAGCTGCATTTTGCTCTGAGGTAATTTATTTGTACTGCCCTATCAGCTCTAAATATTGGCATCATTTGGGGGATGGATTGTAAGTACATAGGTCAACCATCCTTATTTCTGTTCCTTTTCATTTCAAAGTCTCCAGTCTTGGCTACTCCAGCAGCAGGCACATAGACCAGGTGCTGGTTAGCACGAGGTGAGCAAGATTCTAGAGCTAGGGATTAAAGAGAAACCTTAAAGCAAGCACTGGGCATCAGATTAACTCCCATAAGGTGCAGCAAGCTCTGGGCATCGCCACGGAGTGACAGGACTCTGCACTTGGACCAGGAAAAAGCATCACATGCAAATTCACCCCAAGACTATGCAGGGGGAAATATCATTGATCCACTGAGCAGTTCTCCTTCCTCCTTGAAACCCTCCTTGGATCTCTCTGTGATTAAATCCCTGCTAAGATCCAGGTGACCAGTCACTGCAGAGGAGCTCAGTAAGAGGGTCTCCACTTCAGGATAGCCCTTCCGTGAGGCTCCAACAATACACTGACCTGCCAGGGAAGCCAAAGTGGGGGACAGCCAGCAAGCAGAACAGCAAGGGTTGCACACTCACTGTCTCCCAAACACCGGGAAGACACTCACACCCTGAGCAGGGCATGAAGCACTGGGTATGCTAAGCCAGAAGGCTGAATCCTCTACAGCTGAGAGCAGCGAAGGAAGTGGCACACAGGCTAGCAAACCACAGAGCTGAGACTGTTAACGAGCCTACAAAATAGGGGCGGCACCAGCCAAGTACAAAATAACACACAGTAGCCAGGCTTAAATAGGGAAGGATTATTCAGGCAGCTGCAGAGCTGCTGGACAGACCTCAAGGTATACAAGGCTCTCAGACATTTGGAAACCCAGTAATTCAGAAGGTGGAGGCAGCAGGAAGGACTGGGGGATATGGACATTGCAAGAAGAAACAGGGGTCGAGGCCCATTGCAGAGATAAGAAAAACCTCAAAATAAAGATGTTGGGGCACCACACTGGCTGAGGGAAAGAGACTGGAGGCATTCCAGTATGTGGTCCTCTGTGCAAGAGAACAGAAGGACGCTAACGAAACAAGAAGATGCCAGAGCTGAGGCACAGTCCATACAAGCAGGATCAGTGTACCCCAGGGGAGCCTCATCTTCCAGCCCTCCTAGCAGCTCTATCAGGCATCAGGAAGACCTTAGTTGGGAATACAGGTCACCAGAACTGGATATGCCACACACCTGGGTACCCCACAACAAGCCTGATGAGATCCCTGCCAGTCCTGGGCTCTCTAAGCCAGAGATTAAAAGAAAACACATTTGCTGAGCCTTGTTCTGCCACTGTTTGATTCTGTCATCATCCCCACCACACCCCTTTGGGCTGAGAAAGTGGAAATCCTGACTGCAAACGTGTGTCCAGCCAGCGTGCTGCCTCCGAAGAGGCATAACGCCACGCACATGCCTTCCGCCAATGGCTGCAACTCGCGTCCACCCCGGGGAATGCTCCCGTTTACCCAGAAGACGTCGTAGATGAAGAGGCCCCCAAGCAAGATGCAGCCAGTGCTGACGTTGTTCAAGTGCAGCAACTCCACCCCGTTGAGGGAAAATGCCAGCCCAAAGAGATTGTTGGCAATCCAGTGCTGAGAACGACAGGAAAAGGAGATTTGGGTCCCACTGCACCTGCCGAGCCACGGCCTCGGCCTGCAGAGGCCTTGCATGGAAAGGGGCCCAGGTCTGATCCAGCCTGGTCCCTGGCCTCCTCACAACAGGGCTGCAGCTCCCTTACCTTTCTCAGCAGGTACCAGACCCCCACAACACTGCTCAGGGCCAGGCATACGAGATCCTTGGTGTCAAACTCATAATTCACTATTTCTGCAATAAAACAAAGAAGTCAGATTTTGGGCAGCCCGGGCAGCTCCCCTTCCTGCGCAGGGCAGAGATGAGTGACTTTACAGCTGGGGAGCAACACAGACCATAGCGCTCACATCCCAAATGAGGGGACTGTACCCACAGAAATGGCCGTGCCACAGTAAACACGTGCAAACTGCATGCGAGGAAGCAGCTGGCCCTGGCAAGCCCAGACCTTCTCCTTCAGCCAGACTCTGCCACATGGACAGCATCTGCGATCCTTCTGTCAATAAGGAAATTGGATTCAGGCACTGTCTAAGGCAGGGAGAGGCAAATCTTCCCCCTCTTCCTGCACCAGTTAATTTCTGGTGGTATCACTAGACCAGTAAAGCTACTGGGCAGGATACTTGTCAAAGCATCTTCTACCAGTGCAAAGATTTGAATCAGATCAGTTAAGGCAGCACAAAAAAGCTGGTACTGTGCTACCCAAGGAGCTTAAATAAAGGCAGTGCATTTAACAGCAGCCATAGCTCCATTCCTGTAGCACTCTGGGATCTGTCTCTGGGGTTTTGCCGCCAGCCAGAGGCAGCACAGAGGGAGAGCGCCAGCTGGTGCAGGAAGATGCACAGGGCAGCCCCAGCTCTGCAGGGACACGCAGGGCTCACACTGGCTACAAAGGCACAGCAGGGAGCAAGAGGCAAGTCTTTGAGAAGGTTGCTTCAATGGGCTGAAAGTCAAAACACCAAGTGAGCAAGAAACAGTACAGTAAAGGCAGAAAACATTCAGGCCCCCAGAGACCGATGAGTTAACATACCCTCCTTGCTCTCCCCAGAGCCCTGGGTGAAGAGGAGCTGGTACTGTTTGTTAGGGAAGTTTGCAGGGAAGAATCTGTTCATCATGGGGCTGAAACGAGAGGTGCAGAGAAGGGCAGTTCAACAGAAACCCCACAGGACGCGCTGCCCAGCACCTCTGCGTGATGGTGTCGCAGCACAGACGTTGGCCCACACCCCCTCCAGTGACAGGAAAACACCAGGTTTTGCCATGTCAGGGACGAGCAGGAGCCCCAGCTTCAGTCACCGAGCCACAGACGTGGGACCTCGTCCTCCGCAGAGGTCTGATCTGCCCATACGTGACAGTCCCCCAAAATGCTCTAGGGCAACAGGCACAGAGATTCACCTGCAAAAAGTCAGGACCCACCCCAGACCCCAGCAGGTTCCCTGTGCTCCCCCAGCAGCCCCCTGACATCATACGCATCTGGTCACCCAGAACTGGCTGTGTCACCACCGGACGGCCCTCCTGCAGAGCTGGGAGTGGGGGCAAAGCCCTTGCCACAGTGCCAGTCTAGGGAAAGCATCTGGTCCTCAACTCTCTAGGGCTCAGGAAACAGGAAACCAGTTTTACTTTTTCAGTTACTGAAACAGCCTGAGCTTTCAACACCTCGTGCCAAGCATCAGCACGAGAGGCCGGGGACATTATAGTGAGCTCCAGCTGCCTGTTTCAGCCATCCCAGTAAGAGGAAGATGAGCGCTGAGGAGTTTTCCCCTCCACAGGACAGCGAGGACTGTGCCAACCCATAGCAACTCTTACAACAGTGGCCACCCACACCTCCACAAGCTCTCCCAGTGATGCTGCATGGGGTACCAGATCGCTGGGACCTCCAAGGCTTTGGTTCTGTCCTTGGCTGCCCCATGAGGAAGGGTTCACAGCATGCTCTGGGCCTGCCTCCCCAAGGGAAGGAAAACACCCTTCACACCACTGAGGGAAAATGCCCTACAAGCTGGGACTTGGCTCTGCCACAAGGCAACAGTACTCTAGAAACTCCAGGCCAATAAACTCAATGACTCGCAGAGCAGGCAGCCTCAGACACCCCCACCCCAGTCGCACCCTTTCCTCCCCTGTACCTGATGGTGTGGGACAGAGCTAGGATCCCCAGCACAAAGAAGTACATGGAAAGCAGAAGATTGATGTACTCTTGAGAGAATATCTGCAAGACAAATCCAGAGAGGGGTCAGTTACCGCAGCATCCTCCCCATCTACAGCACGAGGAAGCGCTTCACGTTGAGATCAGCAGCTGCTGTGTCAGTGCTCCAGGGAGACCAGAATAGCTGGAATAACCCAAATTCTTGCACCGCTGGTGTGAAATACGTTGGAAATAGCCACATGCTTACAGAACAAGCACAATGGGTCTGCGAGTTGTCGTGCATTTACGAGGCGATAGGGTCAAAAAATAACTCCTGCGCTGCAGAAAGGAGGACAGAGCTTCCCCCGCGCATCCCCTGCAGAGTGAGCAGAGCAGGGAGCGAGGCACTGCGCTGCTCCCGGGGGCTGCCCCGGCAGAGGGGAGCAGCAGCACCCCCACCTCGCTACTGCAGCAGGCCAAGCGCATCCTGCCCTAATTAAACAGGGTATTATTAGAACTCGTGCCCTCTGATGCACACACTGCCTTACTGCCGAATCACAGCCCTACAACCAAGCGCGTGGGGACCCTGGGGTCCTCCATGCTCTCCTGGAAGGAGGATGCCAGAATACAAGAGCTCACGGCAGACTGCAGATATTAAAAGGAATAGCCACCAATCATGCAGTGGCTTCAGCAGGGCCACACTGCACATTCAGTACTACTTTTCCTGGCATGTCCATCCTAGCCAGGAGCAAGCGGCAGAAAAGGCACCTAAGGCAGCAGAGGAGTACCCCAAGATGTGGGCCACAGGGAAGGGGTGGGCTGCAGGGGGTCCTTTCAGCGGCCAGAGGGGCCCGGCAGCAGGTCCGGTGGCTGTTCCACACCCCACCATCAGGAGACGCTCAGCGGATGCTCAGCTTTACTACTGGTGAGCTACAAGAGGAGCTGCAGCCCCAGTGAGCACACAGGCTAAACTTCATCACTGGGACAGCAGGGCATATTGCTAGGGAGGCCTGATCCTGTCTGCTGCTGCAGAGCTGACCTCTGTGGCTGCGCAGGCTGCAGCACACATTCGCCTTCCCAGTACAGCTGCAGCATGGGCAGGCACCCAGGTCCACGTTGGGGTAAGGGCCATGAGCCCACATGGCAGCTCGATCCAAGGTAGGAGTCCACAGAGTCAGCTGGCTGCTGTGCAGTAACTGTGATGGGCGAAGAAGGGACTGTAAACTAAAATATTCCCAATTTTGGATATTAAGCCTCACCTGGCCAGCCAGGAGCAGCCTTCGCCTTACAAGCAGCCCAGGACAGCGGGGTTGGAAGCTGCTGTGTCAAGAGGACAGCTCTGTGCTGGCGGCCCCATGGCTCGTCGGGCCCCTCCAGGAGCTCAGCCGCACACCAGGCATGCGCAGGCAGCCAAAGGTGTTTTAAGCCCAGATACCTTCACACAGCCAAAAGCACCCACTGTTGGGATCTCCTGTCTGTGACTCAGGAATGGTCATCTTACTCCGCTTGTTGGCTCTGCACATCTCAAAGATTTCACCTGAACACACAGGGGCTCGCCCATGAGCTAGCAATCACCCAGGCCTGCAGCCGAGATGGCTTCAGAAGCACAGCATGGAGCACAATGCAGAGACAGCCGCATTTGCAGCTCAGCAGTCCCTGGCACCCTCTGGTTTCAGTCCATGCGCTGTCAGGTCAGCCCACGGAGGCAGGCAGAGCTCAGGGGTGAACTCAGCCCTTGGCAGCTCTCCAGAACCAACTTGTGCACAAACAGGCTCCAATCTGCCCCAAGCTGTGACAATTCAGGGAAGAACTGACATCCTCCTGTGTGGTGACACCAAAGAGCTTGAGCTGTGCAGCCTTACACACTTTCTGTCCCAACACTATGGGCCCCCAACTAGGGGAAGCCAAAAATCAAGTCAGTCCCACTTTGGGAGCCCCTGACCAGGCAGGGAGGATGGCAGGCACCAGCTCCAGCACCCGCTGGCATTGCTCACTTACTTTAAAGAAGAGGTAGAGCCCCAGAAGGGTGCAACTGGCAACAATGGGAAAACGAGCAGCGTCTCGGCTGGTAATGGTCTCTGGCATCTCTGAGGAGTTCTGGGGAGGGAAGGAGAGTGGATCAGCTCTGGCTCTGGTATCCTACCTGAGCAGGAGCTGAACAGACACAAGGAGCAGGGCTCTGCGGTGGCTTCGAGAGGAGCAGGGCACCCGTTGGCCCCCATCGTTGGCTGAACATGGGGCTGTCACAGGCAGAGCCTGAGATGGAAAATGCAAACCTCGCACTCATCCTTCGAAGGGCTGCCACGATTTACTGCTTTTTTCCTCTTGGAGAAGGGGAAAAAAAAACCCCACTGTGTGCTGGCATTGTTCCTTTCTCCCCCTGCCCAGAGGGAAGCCAAGCTCCCTCGCCGCTCGCACTCGGCCATCCCCATCAGCCTCCCCATCTGTGCGCACCATATGTCGATCACCCTCTGAATGACGTTTCTCTCCAATCACCTTTTTATCCCTCACCTTGCTCTTGGGACACTTCTTGCGCTCAAAAGCCTCAGAATTTAAAACCCCTTTTGGCTTCTGAGACATCTTTGCACCAGCTAAACCAGCCCCCTTTCAAGCCATTTCCCGCGAGAGACCTTCAGCTTTCAGAGAGGCAGAGGGCTGCTGGCTCCCCTGCCCAGCTGGCCGCTGCTCAGAGATCTGATCTCGCACAGGCAAACACCTGCGACCAGCGCCGGACAGAGCGCACGTTCACAGAAGCCCTTATGCAAAGCAACCCTGCGAAGGAATAACAGCTTATCCCGGGCACAGCAGCTGCCACGCCGTGCTCGGCAGCGCAGAAGCAAGTGCCCAAAGAACCACTGGCTCCCTGCGGTGTAAACAAAGAGGGATCCCCCCCCAGAACCAGAGCCAGGCCCTGCTCGCAGACCTCGGCTGCCTGAGCTGGGGGAGCCCCACTAAAACCAGCTGAAACCCCTGATGTAAGAGTTAAGGGCGGACAAAGGGCTTTAAAAAATAGTAATAAACCAGATTGTGTAAAACCAGTCCCTTCTCCTGAGCTCCAGGAGCCGAAGCGGTGGGATTTAAGGCCCGAGGCCAGGCGCAAGATGCAGAGAGCAGCGCGATGGGCCGCAGGGATGGCACAGGGGAGTGCGGGCAGGGGGTGCGGGCAGCACCCCGGGGACCAGCCCCAGCGCCGCGGGGAAGCAAAGCCACGCACGACTCCCCCCCCAGCACAGCCTCTCTGATGGGGGAGCAAGGGGCGGTTACGAGTTCCGCAGCACTTTAATGTATCGGGACGGTGAGGAGTGCGGGGGCAGCCCGAGCTCTCCGCCGGGTCCCCGCTTCCTCCGGGGCGCGGGCCTTTCTGCCTTCCCAAGGAGGGCCGGGCCGGGCCGGCCGTGGGACGGGACCCCCGGGGGGCTCCCGGGAGGGGCGGGGGGCAGCGGCCGCTGCCGGGCACGGGAGG
>VZTV01075642.1:0-17205 GCA_013400875.1 Anhinga rufa | reverse complement strand
GGCGGGCGGGCGGCCGGGGGGGACCCGGCCCCGGCCCCGGCGGCGCTGCCGTTGTGCGCCGCGGCCTCCTCCATGGCGGCTGCTCCCACCGGGGTCCGCTTCCGGCCGGCGCGCGCCAGGGACACGTCCTCTTACCGAGCGGAAGGTGCGTCACGCGTCAACGACGCCGACACTAACCACGCCCCCGGCAAGCCGGGCCCGCGTTGCTAGGAGACCGACGGCGGGCCCGATCCCGGCCTTGGGCCCGATCCCGGTCACGGGCCCGATCCCGGAGGCCCCGCCTCGGGGCCGGTCTCCAGGTCGGCCTCCCGCAGCACAGAATCATGGAACCGTTAAGGCTGGAAAAGACCTCTGAGATCAAGTCCAACCATCAGTGCAGCACCCCCAGGCCCCCTAAGCCATGTCCCGAGGTGCCACGACTACACACTTTTTGAACACCCCCAGGGACGGTGACTCCCCCACCGCTCTGGGCAGCCTGTGCCAGGGCCTGACCGCTCTGTCAGTGAAGACATTTTCCCTAATCTCCAATCTAAACCTCCCCTGATGCAGCTTGAGGCGTTTCCTCTTGTCCTCTCACCTGTGACTGGGGAGAGGAGCCCAACACCCCCCTCCCCACAGCCCCCTCTCAGGCAGCCGCAGAGAGCGATGAGGGCTCCCCTCAGCCTCCTCTTCTCCAGGCTGAGCCCCCCCAGCTCCCTCAGCCGCCCCCCAGCACACTTGTGCTCCAGACCCTGCCCCAGCCCCGCTGCCCTTCTCTGGACACGCTCCAGCCCCTCCATGTCCTTCTTGTCCCGAGGGGCCCAAACCTGACCCCAGGATTCGCGGGGCGGCCTCCCCAGTGCCGAGCACAGGGGCACCATCCCTGCCCTGCTCCTGTGGCCACACCACCCCTGACACAAGCCAGGGTGCTGCTGGCCCCCTTGGCCACCTGGGCACGCTGCTGGCTCATGCCCAGCCGCTGTCAGCCAGCACCCCCAGTCCCTTCTCTGCCAGGCAGCTCCGGCCGCCCTTCCCCAAGCCTGGAGCACTGCCTGGGGTTGGTGTGACCCAAGGGCAGGACCCGGCACTTGGCCTTGTTGAACCTCATACAATTGTCCTTGGCCCATCGATGCAGCCTGTCCAGGTCCCTCTGCAGAGCCTGCCTGCCCTCGAGCAGATCGACACTCCTGCCCAGCTTGGTGTCATCTGCAAACTCACTGAGGGTGCACGGCAGTGGTGGAAGGACCTCACTGTGGGCAGGCTGTGCCCCAGTTCCCCTCCTGTGCCTCGGATGAGGGCAGACCGGGAGCTGTGAGGGCATCCCTTGTCTGGTGGGATGGAGCAGTGCCAAGGGTCCCACTGATGGCCTCCCTGTGCCTGCTTGTGCTCAGCCCCCTCAGCCTGGGATTATCTCGGGTCATGGTTGTTTATCCCATCTCCAAAGGGTCTGCGCTGACACTGTGCCAGTGAGGGGGAGCACAGTGGTGCTGCCTATGTATGGGCAGTGGGTTTTCAACCTGGGCCTGTCCCTCCCTGCCCAGACCCCACGGTGCGAGGAGCGGGTGGGAGCGCCGGGGGGCTTCCTGCAGGCAGGGGGTCCCTGGCTCCCCGCAGCCCCCAGCCACGAGGGCCACAAGTGGGAAGGTAGTGGCTTCAGCTACCATCAGCCCAAGCGAGTTGGGTCAGGGGGTCCCAGGCTTCTCCTCCATCCAGCCCTGGGTTTTCTTGCCCTTTGCCGCTTCCTGAGGACCCCCCCCAGCACCACTGGGCCGCCCCCATGACTGCTCCCAGCCCACCCATGGCCGCACTCAGCAAACACCCCCCCCCCCATAAAAATGCCTCATAAATGGCAGCAAACTCTCCCTGCTGCTGGACCGGGGCCAGGGTTCTGCTGGAAAATTGGCTGAAATGTGTGTTTTCCTCACAAATATTCCTTCCCCTCCCGAGCCGCTGGCAGCCCGCTGTGCCACTGAGCCTCCTCCTCCTCCTGCACATCCCCCTGGCCCTCGCCAGGGTGAGAATCTGCTCAGAAGCGAAGAGATCAGTGAAGACAAAGATTGAGGAAAGTTAAACGGTGCTGCCCCCAGTTTAGATCTGAGCCACAGGCAGGGGAAGGGAGTACAGCAGGGATTAAAAAGCAAGCTTTAAAATTTTTTTGTAAATGTTTTCCTCTTTTTTTTTTTTTAAAAAAAGGGATCTATTTCAGGACCGGGGGTGATTCATAGTTTTGTGTTTCAGGCAGAGGGCAGATGGAAGGGCCTCCTGGGAGCCCCTCTCTGCAGGGCTGGCCTCCTGCCCGGGATGCTGTCCTCTCCCTGCCACCAATTCTCCCACAAAGGAGAAGGACAGGCACCAAGGGCAGCAGCAGGCAGCAGCAGGCAGCCACGCAGGCAGCGTGCCCATGCATGGCCCACTGCTTCCCACCCTGCTGCCTGCCCCGGCCCAGCATGGCACGGCACAGCACAGCTACTGACCTCCTCACCCAGCCCCTGACGGACCCCTTTGGGTGCCCATCCGCCCCCTAAACCCCAGCTTGGCTTGTGAACTCTCCACGAAGGGTGACACTCCCCACCACCTTGCCCCCGCTGCTCAGCCCCCTGTGCCGCAGCCTTGCAGCACTCCAGCCCCATTTTGGGCTACAAGATACGACCCAAAGCCCCCTCGGGTGAGGGCTGCAAAGTTCCTCTGCAGGAATCCTCCAGAGCTTCTCCTTTGGTTTTGGTTTCTGCCTGAGGAGCAAGATCAGCAGCTTTGCTTGTTTTCTGGTGCCCCCAGGAAGGAGAAACATGCAACCCCCCTGCTGTCAATCCCTCAGCTGGCAGGTGGGAGCAGGGGGGCCCTGGGTGCTGCCGTGGCAGGGCAAGAAGTCAAGGTGTCAGAGTCAGCTCTTTTTGCACAAAACCTGGGTTAACTGGGGCAGGAGCATCGTCCTGAGCTGGGGGGAGCCTGAAGCAAAGGGTGGCAGGGGGTGAGCTGCTCCTTGAGTTTCGGTGAGTTGTTAAACCAGAACCCCAAGCAGCCCCCAGCCGCCGCTGTCCTCCGGGGACCAAGGGCTTGACCTCTGCTTTTCTTAACCACTCTCCATGAGAAGATGAACCCCCACACCTCAGGGTGGCTGCTCCGGCCCCTTGGGCTGCAGACACTGTCCCCTCAGGGCTGGCAGTGGATGGGGGGACTGGGGGCTAGTGGGATGTGGGTGAAGGGGCTGGAGGAGGAGGGGGCAGTGACCGGAGTCTGGCCATGGCACCCACCAGCATTGCCCCAGGGCCAGGATCTTGGCACCAGCGCTCAGGGCTCTGCATGGCACTGTCTGCTGGGTGGGAGCAGGTTTTGTCGCAGGTGGCTGGGATGTCCTTGTGCATGGACTGAGGAAATCGAGCAAAAAATAGTCGCGTCTCTGCAGTCCGTTCGAGCATGGCTGGTGTGTGGGGAGNGGTGTGGGGGGTGGCACTGGGGGGGGAGGGATCGCACAGAGGCAAATGGCGCTGGGGAGCAGGTGGGACTGGGGGAGACTGCACTGGGGCTGATGGCCATCCAGGGATGGAGGGCACTGGGACGGTCCCAAGAGCACTTGCTGGAGGGGCCGGGGCTGCTGAGCTCCAGCACTACCTGCCCCAGGTATGGGCCCAGCTGGGGGCCGCAGGCAGCCCCCGGCCCCCTGCCAGCGCCTCCTCCTTCCTTCCATCCTTCGTTTCCCAGCACCTCGCCATGGCCCCCCCTTGGCCTCTCCTCCCACCCTCCAGCACAGCTACATTTTTCTGGGTTTGAGCTCATTCTTTCCACTCCCCTCTCTGCCGGCTGCCAACTTTCCATCCCATGGCCCCCCCGCCTCCTGCCGCAGGGAAACGCTGGCTGCAGCTGCGGGAGGGACCAGCAACAGCAAGGAGCCCCTGTCCCTGGTGTGCAGCCCTTGGCCCCGGTGTGGCTGATGCTGTGTGAACTGCAGCATCGCATCCAGGCAGCAACAGGAACTGGGGTGCGGGGAGCTCCAGGGCAGGGCCCCAGCAGAGCAGCCGGAACCAGAGCAGCAGCAAGGAGAGAGCAGCAATGAGCTTGGGGAGGCACCGAGCAGCACGGAGAAAAGCCTGAGTGCGTTTCCCTGGCCCTGGGAACAGAGACGGCAGGGAGAAGCCCTCACTGGGGTTTGCACCTGTGGAGAGACTATTTTCCCATGGGGACAGGGTGCTGCCCCATCCCAGTGACACGCTCTCCGGCTGCACCACACCAGCCACGGCCAGCAGCTCCCCGTGCTTGAGCTGAAGAGTGAGTGGAAACTCCCGACCTGACCCAGGGAGGGAGGGCACTGCTGATCCTCCCTGGCGCTGGGCCCGGGGCCACTGAGCAGGCTACCCCACGGTGTCCCAGCTGCTCGCCGGCAGCACAGCTTAAAAACAACCGGCAGAGCCCACGCTGCTCCAGCATCACCTCCCCAGGTGCCCCCGGGGTCACTCGCTGCTTGCTGCAGCCAAGCACGTCCCTTCCTGACTGTGCCACACTGCAGCCACTGCCATGCTGCTCGGCTCCTGCCTCCCTGCCCTTTCCCGGGGCACCAGGAGCCACCAAGTGCCCAGCTCCCTGCCCAGGCTGTGGCTCCCACGGTGCTCAGGGGCTTGAAACCTGCACCTCAGCAGAGCTCAGCTTCCTTCCCAGAGGCTCTTCCAGAGCTGGCTGGGAGCCGGGAGGTGCAGGGGGGCCAGGGGCTTCTGCCATTGCAGGAGACGATGCTGCGACCACTGGGTGAGGAATTAGGACTTCCACCAAGGGTGGCCAAAGGAAGGCCCGGACGGAGGCTCTCCCTGCCCTGAGATGTTTCAGCTGGTGAAGCTGGAGCCTGCTAAGGCCTGGCTGGAGCAGGAGGCAGGTCCTCTGCCCCAGCCATGGCTCCAGGACATGGCTCCACACAGAAGGGACCCAGCAGAGACCAGCACCTCCCTGACGTGGTTTATTCTGCAGATCGAGGGGTTTCCCCATTGCACCAGTACAGAGACAGCAGAAAAACCTCAGTCCAAGAAATGCTGGTGCCAGGGAGATGTGGCACGAAGCCCTTGCGCAGTGCTGTCATGGAGGGGCCAGGGGTGCCAGACAATGCTGCCAATGCTCCTCCAGCCCCTCTCCCTGGCCAGGCTCCAGGATGTCCTTGAGGTGGACATCGCTACGGTGCCCTTGCCAGTCCCTGCTGCCCTGCGAAGGACAGGCAGCACGAGCAGGACTGGCCACGCTCCTGGCAGCCTCTGGAGTTGCTCCAGCCCTGCAGGCAGCCCTGCACCGAGGCACGGCCACCCCTCACCTCTGGCTCCGCAGGAGCCTCTGTAAGCCAGGATCCCACCATCCCAAGCACAGGTGCCTGTCCCACCCTCTGCTCTATGGGTGCAGCCCAGGGGACCCAGGCCCACTTGTCCCTGCTCCTGGAGGGGAAGTGGCCAGATCCAGAGCAGCCCAGGCATTCCTCAGCACCAGTTAAAACGGCTCCACGTCCTCAGCATTGCTCTGGCTCTGTCTGGGCTGTCCTTGCACCTGCAAGCCACTGGCCACGCTGCTGGCAGAGAGGAGAGTTCCCAGCCTGTGTGTGCAGAGGGTCGGGAAGGTGGCAGCTCTCAGAGCACGGACAGGTCGTGGCAAGACTTAGAGCGGACTTTCAGGGCCATTTTGCTGCTGTTCCTGGCCACCAGCCTGTCAAGGAAGCGCCGGGCTCTCTTGGTGAGGCTCTCCTTGCGCTTCTGGCTGGGGGCGGGGAGCATGTGGGACTCCTTGCCCCCACGGCGCAGGCGGATCTGCCGCACCACTCCCTCAAAAAGCTCGTCCACGTTGTGCTGCAGAGCCGCCGATGTCTCGATGAACTTGCAGTCGAACACCACGGCACAGGCACGGCCCTCTGCAAGGGAAGGGTGGAGAGTGGGCACAGCCCCGCTGGCACCCTGGGCACGGGGGAATGGGCACTGCTGCATGCGGGGCAGCGGCTGCATGTCCAGGGACAAGGGGACAGACGCAGGGGAAGGAGCCGGGCAGGGAGGCAGGGCGCAGGGCCCCCGCGGGCATCCCCACCAGCCAGACCAGACCCCCACCACTCACCTTCGACAGAGACCTCGCGGCACCGCACCAGGTCGGTTTTGTTCCCCACCAGGATGATGGGGATGTCCTCGGCCTGCCGCGCGTGGCGCAGCTGGATCCGCAGCTCCGAGGCACTCTCAAAGCTGCCGCGGTCGGTGATGGAGTAGACGATGACGTAGGCGTTCCCCACCTGCAGGCACTGGCTGCGGCGCCAGCTCTCTTCACCCTGGTATCACATGGGGAATGAGATGTCACTGCTCTGCAGGGGCTGCTGGCAGCCCCGACTGCTGCCAGGGGACAGCAGAGCACCCTGGCACGGATGGGACCTGCCAGTGCACCCCACCAGCCCCCGCATCGTGGGGAGCAGACATGTGGCCCCATTAATAAAATGCAGATTAAAAGCTCCTGATTTTGGGGGATGTTTGAGACTTTCCTCCTCTATTAGCAACAAATTGGAGCTGCGGCACCCAGCTTGGCTCAGGGGGGGTTGAGGCTGCACCTCCCAGAGCCACCCTTGGCCACACGTCGCCAGCATCATGGATGCAGTGCCCTGCGTGAACCAGGCACCGATCCTTGCCACCGGACAGGGTGGGATTAAGCAATAGTGGAAATAAAGGGCTGTTTTCGGGGCTTTATAGTGCTGAGGCATCTCCAGACAGCACAGTCACACATGGAAAATGCAGCCCCAGCCCATGCGGGTGCTGTGCCCATGTGCACAGCCCAGGCACTGGCTCCATCCCTGCTCCTGGGGACTGGTCACTGCCCGGTGGCACCCACAGGAATGCCAGCCCGGCATGGAGGGAGGCAAAGGGGCGTTTCAAGGGAGGCAGTGACGGCAGCGCTGGCATTTCTGCCCAGGAGATGCCTCCATGCGCTGGACGGAAGGAATGCCCTTTGCTAGGCTCTTGGGGCCACTGCTCTGCCTGCTAAAGCACGTGTCCTGGCTGGTGGCACCATCTCACATGGATTTGCCCAGTCGGCTCCTTCAGCACTGTTCCCAAATCATTTCCATGCATTTCGAAGCAGGCTGGCACCACACTCCTTCCCCACAGCCCCTTCCTCCCTGCTGCCCACCCACCCCTCGTGTGAGGGGTGCCCTGTGCCCACACCACTGCTCCTGCGCTCATGGTGCCTCACCATGAGAGCTCCCACCGGTGAAAACACAGTGGGCAGCCTCCCATGCCAGGGAAAGGTGGGCAAAGAGCCGGTCAGAGATGCGACCCCAGCCCCTGTCTTGCCCAGCACGTGTCCCCTGCTCTGCAGCAAGGGCAGCGGTGAGCCCTGGACACAGCCACGGAAGCCCCAGGGAGACCTTTGCAGCGCTCGGAGGCCCAGAAGCAGCGGCTGTGCCTGTACGGCGTCCCCTGGGCACATCCCAGCTCACCCAGCCCCGCTGGCAGCATGGGCTCCCCACAGCCCACAGCCCCGGCCCTGCCGTACCCACTGCTCCGGCTCCCAGGTGTCCATCACCAGCAGCGTGGTCTCCTTGCCATCCACGGACAGCGTGCGCTCGTACGTGGCCTCTGCAAGACACCGGGAGAGCCCGGTTGGCGCGGCACTGCCCGGGGAGCTGAGACTCAGCCCCAGCGCTGGGCTTCCCTCTGCTTCGCATTCAGGTTTCTCCCATACGGGGCCGTGCACGCAGCCCGGACACACGCTGCCTCCCCACCACATCCTCCGGGCCCTGCGGTGGGTGACCCTGCTGTGTAGGGGCCCCAACCAGCCCCCACCAGGCACCCACCTCCATGCTGCTCCAGCAGGTCCCGCTCCTGGATGCCAGCGAAGAGGTTGACCAGGGAGGTCTTGCCCACGCCGGGGTCGCCCAGCAGCACCACGCGGTAGAGGGGCTCCCAGGAGCCGGAGGAGCCCGAGGAGTCAGAGGACCAGCTGCCCCGGGGTGCTGCGGCCCTGCCGGCCGGCTCGGATGCGGAGTGGCTGAGCTGGGGGTGACAGGGCTCACCCCGCAGCGTGACACCCGGCACCCCCGGCCGCGGGAGAGGGGTGCTGGCCCTCCTCCGCAGCGGGCTCTTGCTCCCACGCTGCGTGTTCAGGGTCATCTGCGACACCGAGGGCAGCGGGGCTGGGAGAGGCTGCCCCGGCTCCCTGCGGCCCCCGGCAGCCCCGGGCCGCTCCCGGTGTCGGTCCCGGTGCCCGTCCGAGCCGGTGGTAGCTCGGGCACAACTTTCCCCGGGACAAGCTCGCCGCTGCCCGGCCCCGGGCTTTAAACCCCGGGAGGTGGAGCCCCTCGCCGCGCCCGCTCCCTCCCCCGCCAGACACACCCCCGCCCGCACCGGCCCCGGTCCCGGTCCCCCTGTCCGGTCCCCGAGGTCCCCGTGGGGCTCCCGGTGCCGGGGCACGGCGAGTCCCCTGGGGCGCGTCCCCTCGGTCCCGGGGGGTGCAGCGCCGGGCACGGCGGTCGCACCGGGACGCCCCGGCCCCGCCGCTGCGGGATGGGGTGCCGCGGGTGGGGGCTCCGCCGGGCTCCCCTCGTGCGTGGGGCAGGGTCCCCCCGCTCCCCCGAGCCCCGCGGCCGTGATCCCCGCGGCCCCGGCCCGGCTCCCTCTCCCGGCGGCGTGGGGCCGCGCACGGCTCCGCCACTTCGCCAAGTAAGGAGCGAGCCGAGCCCGGGCCGGTCCTGCCCGGTGGGGCTGTGCTGTACCGGGACCTGAGAGCCCTGCCCGGTGCCCGGTGGGGCTGAACCGGGACCTCGGAGCCCTGCCCGGTGCCCGGTGGGGCTGTGCTGTACCGGGACCTGAGAGCCCTGCCCGGTGCCCGGTGGGGCTGAACCGGGACCTCGGAGCCCTGCCCGGTGCCCGGTGGGGCTGTGCTGTATCGGGACCTCGGAGCCCTGCCTGGTGCCCGGTGGGGCTGTGCTTTGCCGGGACTTCAGAGCCCTGCCAGGCAGACGCCACAGCACGGTTTCCAAGAGCTGGTGCTAGAAAGTGCAGCCAGAGGCTTGCTTGGCACAGGCGAGAACAGGAGCTGGTTTTATTTAAACCCGTCGGTTGGCCCAGGCCAGCGCGGATGCTGTGGCACGGCTGGTGCTGGCACCAAAATGCTCGAGCACCAGCCCTGCACAGGCACCTGTCTGACCCTGCGCTGGGACACCAGACCGGTCCATGCTGGGATGCACTGGCAGAGCTCATGGCACCAGGGCTGGTCCCAGGACACCTCACACGGGGAGGCCCCTTTTGGATTCATCCCCCCATTGATGTTACCCTGACAGCACGAAGGGGACGGGTCAGGCAGGGCTGGCCATGCCTCCCCAGGAGCTGTGGTCACGGGGCTGTGGTCAAGGGGCTTTCCCTGTCCAAGGGACTGCAGCCCATGAGTGTAGCACAGCCCACGCAGGCCAGGAATGACAGTAACACCTTTACTGCACCGTATAACCATGTCAGTGAGTCCCCAAGGTGGCTGAGGAGGGCTGGGATGGAGAAGCGCTGATGGGAAAGGAGAGGCTTTGCAGCTTGGCACTTCATCGAAGCCTGGCTGTGCCGTGTGCTGGGTGAGGGGCCAGCGAGCAGAGCCTGGCTGAGTGTCAGATGAACGGCATCTCCTTGGCGGGGATGCTGAGAACCACCTCGGTGTCTGGTGTGCACCTGAGAGAGAGAGGAGAGTTAGGAGGGGCAAAGCAAAGAGTGGGAATAAGCTGCCCTGCTTCGGCTGGTTCGGTGCGAGGAGGAGGAGAAGCTCCTACATGGCCAGGGCTAGAGGTAGGTGACTGCTCGGATGCTCTGCGCAGCCCACCCAGAGCTCGGAGGCATTGTCCCCTGCATGGCAGCCCCATCGTCAGAGGGCCCGGGGCAGGGGGAGGGAAGCCTGCCTTGTGTCTGCTGTGCCACCTTCTCTGTGTTCCCAGGGTCCAGGACTGGTTTTCAGTGGAGAGGGACTAGACACTTGTTCTGGGACCCAGGACAAAGCAAGCAGCAGGGGGGAAAACCCTTTAAAACCAGATGAAGGTTGTGCACAGCCCCTGTTCAGCATGAGCCAGAGCCCAGCCCGACCTCCAGCTCACCCCAGCACTATCTTGCTTTTCAGCTCACCCTTCATGGTCTACCCCAGCCACTAACCACTCTGCCTGCAAAAGAAATCAGCTCCAAGCCTGAGCCCTGCTCTACAGC
Organism: Anhinga rufa; assembly: GCA_013400875.1. Taxonomy (NCBI): domain Eukaryota; kingdom Metazoa; phylum Chordata; class Aves; order Suliformes; family Anhingidae; genus Anhinga; species Anhinga rufa. The sequence goes on along the minus strand of VZTV01075642.1, from coordinate 7,057 downwards.
CCTTTCTTAGACCATGTTTATGACTGAGCCCTCTGCAAGGCAGGCTTGGTGCTCGCTGGCCTTCCCAGGGAGGCAGAACCAGATGTAACCCCTGGGGCTCTGAGAGGGAGAAGGAATGAGATTAGCCACCCCTCACTGTCAATCCTGAAAGGCAAACAGAAGTGGAGAAAGCCCGTCAGAGCAGCCAGGTACATCTGCTTTCTCGCAGAGAGAGGACAAGCACAGCGAGCTGGGCTTGCTCAAAGCTGCACTCATCCATCTCCGTCTCAGTCCAGGACAAACTGTGCGTCCAGAGTGCCCCCAGCGCAGGGCTGGAAGCTGCTAGTGAAATCCACCTGGGGCCCCTTGAAGCAAGAGGATTTTTAAAGAGGGGAAACTGAAATGCAGATGGGAATGGATACACGGGGTTATGGCTCCTCTGGGCTCCACATGCTGCCAGCAGCACACAGGGACCCAAGGAGGGCCAGCAAGAGTCCTGGGCACCTACACACTCATAAACTTCCAGGCTGAGCACAGCTCGTGTCTGATTTTGCTCTTTCAAGAAGCAAATACGGTGTCTGGAACCAAAGGGTTAATTAGAAAAATGAAGGGCTGGTTGAAGTCGTGTGAAAAGTTGCAGGGAGGTCAGTGGGAAAGGGCTGAGGGATGGCGGAGAGGGCTCTGGCACGGGCTCCCGCCTGTCAGGGCGGGTAAGCACCAAATGCCTGACTTGTGATGTTACAGAAACTTTCCACTTGGGCCTTCCTGCTATTTTTAACTCTTCTCCCAGCCACCCTCACTAACCCCAGCCCCAGCAGCTGTCGAGGCTAATTAATTCCCTTTATCGTTTTTTTATCGGAAAAAAATTAAGTTGCACTAATCCATCACGCAGCCGCTCGCCTCCCCCCGTGCTCTCCTGACACGTTCCAGACTTTCCTCCTGCGTCGGCTCGTGCCTCCACAGCGCTGCAGCCATACCTGGCTTCCAGCTAAAACCCAGGCCCTGAAGCAGGATATCCAGCCCCTCTTGTTACCTGCACCACCACTGATTTGCTGGGCGAGCATCTGCTAGCCCCAAGGGATGATATTTTCATGTGAAATAACCGCCATGTGCGTGTGAGGTGTGGAGATGCTGAGGGGCTGGCCTGCACCTGCAGTGGCAGGACCCACTGGAAAGGAATGACTCCATTAACAGACGTGTCTGTGCCAAGAACAATTTGTATAGGCAGTCGCTGTAAATAAAGGCGTTCTGCCTGCTGTTCTGCACACAACTACAGGTTTCAGGCTACAGCATACTTGAGATTTAAACACACTTGACCCGTTTTTCCTCAAGTTTGTACCCCTGGTCAGCAGACAGCACAGAATGCCAAGGCACCTCAGCAGCTCTAAATCATCTGTGATTTTTGTGATTTGTCCTGTCCTGTGCAGGACCCCGCTGCCATGGCACATGGGGCAGCGTTACGCCTTCAGCCTGCTGTGGGTATGGTGGAAAATAGCTTGTCACAGCTGGCTGCCGGTATGCTTCAGCCCACGGACTTGGCCAGTCTGGGTCTGTCCCTGGAGAGGAGAGCCCAGTATTCCTGTGATCGAGCTAGCAGGGCCTTCTCCCCATCAAGGCTAAGTGAGGATTCGCCTTACGCTTTGTAATTCTTATACCCAGGATCAGCACAGCAGACTGGTAAGCAGGAGTAGGGATTACCCACAATCTCCATTTGGGAAGTAATTAACTACCAGTGAACTGGGGCAGGGAAAGAGCAGTGAAAAAGATAACGAAGTTTTGCCTTTTTGCTGCCAGCCAATGTCGCCAATGCATTTTTTTACATATGAGGGAAATGGCTGCCCGTCTTTGTTCTCACAGAGCGCTGCTGCCATTTCACACAACCAGCAAAGCAGCTCTAGATGGGCAAGCCCTGCCCTGACAGGGATGCTCCTGCCCCCTTTCCTCCCTTTTGTTTCCCAACTACAAAGTGAAAACAACAATAAAGTAAGAGTCAGTGTAGGCACAAAGGCCTTGAAAAGCTCTGCTGGTCCTGACTGTCCCTGGCTGCAGCCACTAATAATCTCCACTTGCACGCTGTACAAAGGGAAGGCCAGAAGAGAGATGTGACGTGACCAAGGCTGACAGCACATGAGTATTAGAGTTGTGGCTAGTTCCTCGCTGCTCCTAGGCAAGACCACGAGACCCTGCAGCCGTCTTCCCAAGCAGAACCCAACGCAACTGTGGGTTTATACCCCAGGCTGGGTGTAGGTTTAACAGTGACATGTGTGGAAACGATGGGGTAAGGTTATTAGCACCCAGTGCCAAAGACTCTGCAAGCCAAGGCCACAGAGAAAGGGCTGTGCATGCCCACTGGCCAGTCTTACTTTGGTCTGTGGAGAAGAACGTCAGCAAAGATCAGCTCTCTTGGGTCTCTTGCACTCTGGCGGAGTATCTGGATGCTTCTCTTCAGCTCACCAATCTCCTCCTCCAAGTCCTTAATGATCTGAATGAATGACATTTCCAAGAGTTCTTTACTTTGCAAGAGAAGCAGGAATTAAAGTTTTAGAGATTTTGCAAACAGCAGAGCTAGAAAACATCCCTCATGCAAGTAAGCCCCTAACAGGCTTTCTAAAATACCTGCTGGACTGCTCGTCTTCAGGAGTCCTAACAGCCCACTGGTTCCAGTGGAAATGGAAGGCAACATACCCCACTAAGGCAGACAAAATCCTCATGAAGGGCAAGGGCTGAGGGTGGCTGGCTCTGCTGCACTGTGCTGGTTCTTCCCCAGCTTGCTCACCTCCCTTTCCCTCAGTATTTCACGTCGCAGAATGTGATTGTTTAGCACCATCTGCTTCAGGCCATCCTGATGCAGCAACATCTCCTGTGTGGGTGAAGAGAAGGAAACCAGCTGATGAAACTCCACAGTAACCACCAGCATGAAACCCTGCCCCTGCCAGGTGCCAATGCTGGCCCTGTCCAAGTGCACCACTCCTCAAGAAAATTATTTCTGCTTGAATAAGATTTGGGTTCCAGCTCTAGAAAGAGACTGTCTTGAGATCACATTGTGCGGATCATGGAACATGACTGAGGAACTCAAGAGAACCCATTCAGTTTCCCAGGGAAAGCTTATTAATATTGCTTGGGTTACTTATATCACCTGTGTGTACAAATTCACCTGTAAAAGAGCACAGCAGTTCCATACCAGAGCATGCTGTAAATGGAGTTGTTGTTAGTGCTCTCAAGCTGCTAACCCAGAAAAAGTGCTAAGAACATCATGTGAGCAGGAACTGTGCAACAGGAGTTCCTCCTGTTTTGGGAAGAACGACAGCAGTGCCTGCTCTGTAGTGCTGCATATAGTTTAATTTCCTCATTAATTTATTACAAATATACGTGTGCTGCCACAGCAGTGTCATAGCCAATTAGTGAAGTAGCTACCTAAACAATGTAATAAAACAGGGACCATAAAAGCAGGGAGAATGCTGGGTCACATCACACTCACCTCCAAGCGGCAAACTCTCATGAGCGAGTCTGAGAATATTTCAACTCACCAGACTACAGCAGCAACTCAGAATCGCTTCTCATGTACCCTCCCAGCCTGACAAACAGCTCCAGTACGGCATCAGGAGGGGAGCAGCGACGCTCTGTTACTCTTTGGGCACCAGCTGCACTGTGCTATTGCTAATGGGCAATGTGTGGCAGCCCCTGCCTTCTCTCCCAGCTCCCAGGAACTGATCCCCCTTGCTGGGCTGTCACAAGAGCTCCACGAACCTCCACGACTTTCTGTAATAGTGCCTCTTGTTCCGCCCGTGCCTTCTCTTCTAATTCTGCCAAGACGGCCTTCCCCATTTCTTCTGTCTTGTCTCTCTCCTCCTGAGAACGGCAGGAAGTAGCACACAACAGGAGTGTTAGGGAAGATAACCATTGCGTTCCTTCCTCCCCTGTCCTCTCCTTCCTCCCTGGCAACACTGCAGGGAAGGAGAGGTCTCAGCACCTGCTGTTGCTTCTTCAGGTTCTGGATGCTGTGCTGCAGAAGGACTATCTGGACAGCTTGTTCCGGATACTGCCCATCAATGTAGGTCCGCAGGATGCTGAGCTCATCCTGGAGAACCTGTACCTTTGATGTGACTTCATCCAGCTGCTGCTGTAGCTCTGATTGAAAGTCAAAACAGAAGATCTCAACCCACGGGTTCCAGAGTTTTGCTTCTTCACTGAGCTAAGGAGTCTGTCCTGCACTTGCCTGAGCCCTTCTCTCTACAGAGATTACACACCCCGTGGGGAGCAGGAACAGCCACCCTGTGCCAGACCACCTTGACCAGATCCTGCTCCAAGGGGATGGTGCAAAGAGCTGCCAAGGAGGTGATTCTTCCAACCCGCCTGAGCACAGACTGCCGGGTGTCACAGAGCTCTCTCCCTCCTGACAGGCCAATGGGAAGATCATCCCCACAGAGCAAACCAGATTAATTTTCAGAAATGGAACTGTTTGACATGTATAAGATCAACAGAGCGTCTTTAACCTAAGAAGATGCAAAGCAGAGGTAACACGGTTGTATAGACTGCATTTCATAGTAAAGTCGGCAACTCACTTCCCAGATTCTTTTCCATTGTTTTTTCCATCTCCCGGAGCTCTGCCCTTGCTGTATCCAGCTGGTTCTGATTGAAGGTCTGCACCATTGCCTTCACCCTCTGCACAGGGAGAAATGCAGTCACTGCTCATACCACAGAGCTCTGAAACGTCCCCCTGTACCACCCCTGACCTTCCTCTCATATGCTGCTGCTTGCATTAGTAGCACAGAGGAATCCATTGCTGTGGCTGGTGCCAGCTCGTGCATGGGAGCTGCTCTGGGGAGCAGAGTAGTGCTTCAGGATCCAGCTGGAGCCAAGGACATTACGGAGGGATGGATTTGGGGTGTTACAGGGGTGACTACTGTTGCTTGGGACAGTTACAGTGCTCTCGTGGCTTTCAAAACACAGGCACAAAACAAGTGCACCTCACAGGATCTTTGGGCATCGCAGAGCTCCCCTCAGGACCGGGGATGCTCCAGTCATGCTTGGTGCAGTGGTCCAGCACCTGACCCTTCACCAGTACTAACGAGCAATGGGAAGTTCTGCATTCTGCTGAATTGGGTCTGTTGGCCAACCCTAAAGCCTCACCTGAAATACTTCATACTGCTGCAGCAAGACCCTTGCTTGCTTGGCAGTGCTGTCATCAGAGGGCTGGATGTCCTTAATCAGCTGGCAGTTGGTCTCTGCCAGGCAGGCACTGCGCTGCTTCAGCTCCTCGATGGCATTTTTCTTCAGATTGGTCAGATTCTACGGGAATTTGTGGATTAAAGTGTTGCGGGCTCCACCAGTCCCACCTGCCCCAAGTTTTCTTACCATCGTCTGCCATCCCTGGGACATTCCTGTCCCATGGTAACTGCACCAACAAGGCCCTGGCCACCCTGGCATCACACACCAAACCTCAGTGCCGAGGTGCTCCAGTTTCCCCCATGCAGCACACCCCTGCTCCCACATTCCCTAGTGCCAGCTGCGGGATCATCGTCACTTTTATAACTATCTTTCACCTACTAAAAAGCTGTGGTCATGTCCTCCACCTCAGCCTTCTCTTTGCTAGACTGAGAGAATCTGATACTGAGTCTTTTCTAATGGGTCACATTTCCTAAATCGCATCCCTCCTACTGCTATAGTCGGACTCTCTCCTTGTTTCTCTTAATTTTTCTTGATAGACAATATCAAGGTTAGATTTCAGCAGCATTTAGCAGAGCAGCACAATTACCTCCAGTGTGTTAATAAATAAACACGTGCCATTTTGCAAGAGTGAGTCAGACCACTAGAATTTCCTCCATAAAGGCAGCCAGGGTAACTATGGATTTGCTACCTACATCCCAGAACTGGGTATTTTTTGCACGTACCATGGCAATTTTGATCTCTTCCAAGGTTTTAGCTAATTCAGCCTTCCTGAGCGCTAATTTCCTCTGAGTAAAACTTCCATATTTCTCTTGAGATGATGATGTCTCTGAAGGCAAGGGTGTTTTTTTACTCAGCATAAATGCAACTGGGGAAACAAAAAAGGGGCCTGTGCTTATTTCACAGTTTAGTTTCAATGCCTTACATCTACTCTCTCCTGTCATACATGGCTGAGGGAAATATAAAGAACTGAGAGACTGAATTCAAACCTTCTGTGGCCCCAGCAAAAGCGTCTCGCAATTACAGCCCAGGAGCCAAGCCTACAAAGCGCTCCCTGGTCTTTTCTAGTTCTCCCCCTTTATTCTCAGCATTTCCCCTTGGGTAATTTTCTTTTTGTGGCTTTTGCTGAATGCCTCCCAGCAGAAAGCACTGGGCTAATGCAGAAGTGGCACCGGTGGGCAGGGACAGCAGGGCGGTATATAAGGGAATCTCCCCCAACCTGGCTTCTTCTTCTCCCCTGTCTTCTTTTTGTCCCCACTGGTGAGCGGTGGCAAAGTCAACCTGCGGGCTGGAGATTTCCTCTCTTCTGCTTCTGTCTTCTGCCATTTGCTGTAATCCTAAACTCAGCATGACAGCAGCACAGAAAAGATCAGGAGTCAGAGGAGGTTTGTGAGCAGAGACCTCTCTGACGTGACCCACAGTTCTGGCTCCCCTCCGCAGCTCCTCTGGGGCTTTCAGGTGTCCCTTTGTGCCCTTTACCAGCAGCAAGTCTCAGGCCTGCTTGAGAGACGCTGCGTTTATAACCACAGCGCTGCAAATGCCATAAACCCCACGGGAACAAGAGACTTACTATTCTCTTGAACTTTTCCATGATACTCGGAACCGGGTCCCATGCATCCTTCTCCGCACAGGCTCTGGAAGGAAAAAGCGTAACCCCGTTGAGGAGGCCGAGCCCCGCCGCTCTGCCTGTCCCCACGGACAAGCCTCTGTGGGTCCAAAGTCAGAGCAGAGAGGCAGCGGGAGCCCCGGGGCTACGGTACCCTTAGTGAGCCCCATCTTCACCTACCTCCCCTGCCCCACGGGGAGCCCCCTCCCCGTCCTCCTTGCCCCACGGGGAGCCCCCCTGCCTGTCGCCTGTGGGGGAGCCCCCCGCCCGCTCCTTTGTCCCACTGGGACCCCCCCCCGGGGACCC
>VZTV01075639.1:9595-39688 GCA_013400875.1 Anhinga rufa | reverse complement strand
TTTTTTCAGTTATTATGTAATTAGCTATCTTTATTTTCTGATACTACTGTTGCTGTTTTAATTGGCATTAAAGCATTATTTCGTTAGATGTAATATTGACTTTACACGTTGCATTCTTTAACGCTGGGTTGAACTAATAAAGACCTCTTTTGCGTTCAGGTAGCTGGAGAATAATACTTCTGCATGGGCCCTGTCAAATCTAGAGATGTTCCGTATTCTTCCTCCTTTACTTTCTCCCTATACGAACTGGGGAGGACTCGATGTCTTTTGGACAACATCTTCCGTTTGCTGACTGTCCTTGTTGAAACTCTTGGTGCAGTACAGAGGCAGGAGTAGTTGTGGTGGAATAGGGATGATGAGAAACCTGTATTGAGCCTTAACGTATTCAGGTGAAAGCTTCATAGGTGTGTTTTGTCTAAAGTGAAGCTTTCAAGATGCCCACAAGTGTAAAGGAAAGGAAGGAGCTTAATTTAAGGAACGTAAATGAAAATCCACAATTTGCCCGTTTGTGAAAACTTTAAGCCTATGTTGATGAAAGTAGTTTTGTCTTTTCTTGTGGTCATTTAGTCTGGGTAAATCACGCTGCCATGGATTCAATGTGTCTCATTCCTTGCATCAGATCTTTAGGAATGTGAAGGAAGAAAATGTATGTGTGAAGATGCAACATACACGGGGAAAAAATAGTTACGTTCCTACCATGCGTCTTTGAACTGGTGTTGTCCTCAGGTATGATTCATAGCAGGCGTTGCTTTTGAAAGGCTGTTGCCAGAAAGTAGCTATGTCTTAAAAAGGGAAATGGGTTCCTGAAGTGCTGTTGAACCCCATCACTTGACATGAGGAAACTGAGATATGGAGGGGGTGCAATTATAAGGAGATTCACAAGCGATTCATTGAACTAATGATGGTTGCATAGCTTTGAGGGCCTTGCTGTCCTCAAGCGTGTACTGAAAGGACATTAAAATAGAATTCCAAAAATTCCTTATGGTGTGTCCTACAAAACTGCATATCAAATGCTTCTGCTTTGCTTCTGAAGTAGATCTGAAATCACGTGTGATTCTCGTGACTCTGAGCTGTCGAAAGCTGAACTGTGGAAAACTGTTTAGTTACAAAACTTATAAATAAATCTTCCTAGCAAGTGTGCAAATTGGAGTAAAAGCATTTTCTTGTTACTTAAAACCGAGAGAAGGACAACACGTGAATAGTATCCACGCTTCCCACTGTACGTTCCTTTGCTACTGAAGGCTTGGCGTGCTGCAGTAGACTTGACCCAAACCTTCTGTGAGGTACCTTTTTTTTCCTTTGTAGTGGAGTGTATCAAATTGGAAAACAAGGCAGCTTGAAAACTTATATAAAATTTAATCAAGTATAAATTCTTGTCTACCACTTGACTTTGAAGAACTCAGTTCACATGATTGCTGGTTAATATCCAAACTGGCACGGATAGGTGAAACACAGCTACGAGGAAGTAGGACGTTGTGCTAACAAGGTGTAGAACATTGCTGTCATAATAAATAATGTTCATGTTGGCTAAATACAGATCATATGTTGATTGTTGTTTTTTTTAGAGCTAGGGCTTTGATGCTTTTTAAGAACACAAACAAACAGACTTTAACCTGACTGCTGGGAGCTACAGAGCACACAGAGCGCAGTGTTCTTCTGTGACTTAATTATGACAAGTATTCAGAGACCCAAAGAGCTGACCTTGCAAGCTCAGCTTTGTTAAGTTTGAAACAACTGGATTTGCTGTAGTAACGCTTGTGTTGCTAACTAATCTTTGCACCCTCCTCTAATGCTGAAATACTTGGAAGAATTTAAGCAAAATCCTTTCAGAGCTACTGTGGGTCATAAAGCAAGCAAGCTAGAAAACTCATGTGAAAGCCAGGTAAAACCAGAATACGTACCAGCTTGTACAGAGGTCAGAGCTGATCCTGACCTGGAGAGAATTTATGGAATATTCTCCCTTGAAAGAATCAGGAGGAAGGCAGCAGTCTGAAAATCAGAGGTGGTGTCCAGAGATGAAGGCTATGTCTTGGTGTTTATGTTAAAAACCCCCTGATAGGAAGGACGCTCCAGTAAAGGCTAAGTTAGGAGAATTGGTGCTGATAACTGTAGCTGGTGTGGAAGGTCCTGCACAGTATGTTTTCTGGAGAAAAACTGATTACTTTTCAGGTAGTCAAGCCTCTGTGAGAACCCTGAGTGGTGATTTGCTTTTGGCAGTTTTGGATTTTTAAGTAATTTCTATAAACTTCTGCTTTGCTTGTACAAGATGGCTTCCCAGCCTTCTTACGCTGGTTTTACCCTTGTGTTTGCATTACAGACAAAAGTAAGGTGTTTTTTTTTCCTCTTCGCCCTGCAGCCGTTCTTTGTTGAATCAGAAATGCTCTCCTGAGCTTGTCTGATCCTTTGCACTTTACATGGGTTATATAGGATGTCACCAGGAATATGGACGTGGTGGTGGGCAGGGGGTGAAAACCTTTTTCTAATCTCGCCACAGATTTATAAAAAATTTCTTCCTGGCCAATTGAATTTAAACTTCATTCTGGAAAATGTATTCAAATTTACAATTTTTTAAAAAAATTAGACTATTCCAACAGAATTTCTGAAACTCGCTCAGGGGCGTGGATGCAATAGGCTCAGTTGTTGTTTTGTTAACATCTGAAGGAGTTTTCAGCCCTAACTCTCCTTTCACAGAGGGGGCAATATGACAGCTAGCATCTTGGATGGCTTTTGCTGGAAGAAGCTAAACTGCCTGCCTTGCTTAAGTTTAGATGCTCCCTTGACATCTTTGCAAGTTGATTTAATGTGTCAAAATGCTGGCGTTTCTGCTGGCAGCAAGAATTCATGAATAGTTTTGCTGAAAGAGCTGGCGCTAAAGAGGGCAGACCATGCAACTGGGAGAGAGGGCGGGAGGAGGCAGATGTGGGACAGAAAGAAGACAGACCTCCCCCTTTTTCCAGCCCTGAGCCATTAGATCATCTCAGCTGTGAATAAAATTATAGGCTCCGTGTGATAAAGAATAGGCTTAGTTGTTGTCCATATTAATGACCTGAGCTTCACAATTTGTACTTGGACCATGAGCTCGTAAGTGTGCTAGATCAGTAGTGAAGGTAGAAAAATGGTGTTAGGCTGTGTTCTCACCCAGCTTGGATATAGGTACATTATTATTCTCTTACCTGAATCTGATGACCCTGGGGAAAAAAATAATAAAAGTGGTTAAGATGGAAGAGGAGTCAGAACTCTCCCTGCTTGTTTTTGCTACCCATTATGTGACCTTGAACAAATAATTATGAAATGCCATGAATACTTTAGGCTGCTGTAGGTGGTCGCTGTTCTTGTGGTTCCACGAACAGTCCAGACCTTTTGTTAACAACATTGCACTTCTCTCTCTTGTTTTGACTTATTCCCTTTTCTTCCCTTCCTCCCCGCCCCCTGTCTCTGCAGTGATTTATATTAATGGTACCAGATTGTTAGACTTAATCCAACAAAAAACCCCAAGTGAATAGCTTTGTCGCTTCATTTTCCCAGGCTCAGAGGGAAGCAGAGCTTGGTGTCTGGATCAGTTTAAGCCATCAAGAAACTGCAGTGTTAAAAAAGAAAAATGAACTTCTGCTGCTTTCCACTCCTGCCCTGCTTTTGTGGTGGGCCCATCTGTGTAACTGCAGTGAGCTGAATTGGAGGAACTTGTACTTACTTTTAACTTTTTTTTTTTGCCAGTTGCAGCTTGGATAAATTCTCTGACCCTCAAAAATGCAGAAGAAATCATTGTGCGGGATGGGAACAAGTGGCTAGATGCAGGAGGTGGTGTTTTAGGCAGAGGTAGCAAAAGATGATGGTGTCTTAGTGTTGAGGGAACTAAAGCATGAAGGGACCGGGCAGTTTCAGTCCTTTAAACCTCAGAAGACTGGGTAGACTGAAGAGTTCTGGGATCATCTGATGAAAAAATAAAGTATTAACAAGGATGGTGATCAAAACACTGTATTCTGTAGCAGCCTGACTTGTTTATGGCCTGCAGTAAATCTGGAGAGGTTCCCAGAAAGTCATTGAATGGGAAAATGAGATACATTAAACAACTGATAATAGTTCTCCAGAATGATGAAAACTGAGTGCTTTTCTTAATAAGAAGAAAAGACCCTTGACTTTTGAGAGAATCTGGTCATTTGTACCAGGAATAGCGTGGCCAGCAGGAGCAGGGCAGGGATGGTGCCCCTGTGCTCGGCACTGGTGAGGCCGCCCCGCGAATCCTGGGGTCAGGTTTGGGCCCCTCGGGACAAGAAGGACATGGAGGGGCTGGAGCGTGTCCAGAGAAGGGCAGCGGGGCTGGGGCAGGGTCTGGAGCACAAGTGTGCTGGGGGGCGGCTGAGGGAGCTGGGGGGGCTCAGCCTGGAGAAGAGGAGGCTGAGGGGAGCCCTCATCGCTCTCTGCAGCTGCCTGAGAGGAGGCTGTGGGGAGGGGGGGTCGGTCTCTTCTCCCCAGTCACTGGTGATGGGACGAGGGGAAACGGCCTCAAGCTGCGTCAGGGGAGGGTTAGGTTGGGTATGAGGGAAAATGCCTTCCCTGCCAGAGCGGTCAGGCCCTGGCACAGGCTGCCCAGAGCGGTGGGGGAGTCACCGTCCCTGGGGGTGTTCAAACACCATGCAGACGTGGCCCTTGGGGACGTGGTTTAGGAGGCCTGGGGGTGTTGGGTTGGGGGTTGGATTTGATGATCCTGGAGGTCTCTTCTAACCTCAGTGATTCTGTGAATCTGTGATTCATTGCTGAGCACGGGTGGTCTTGCTGCTATCTGCAGCAGCTCTGTCAAGAATTCCGGGAAGCAGGTTTTGTGGCTCTGCAGGTATGAGAGGTGAAACCTGATGGTAGGCTCTGCTCTTCTGATCCCTTCTAAAGCTTTCCTGATCAGCCCTTAGGTATCTTTGGGATAGCTGCATGTTTATAACTTGTGAGATCTTTACCTCCAGCAGTGTTTAAATGGTACAAGCTACAGCTCAGGATTTCTTCTAAAGGGAAATTAGTGGATCTCTTCTGGTTTGTAGTCACTTATTTTCAGCGTAGAAGGAAGCACTAATTTCCTTCATGTAGGTCAGCAGAGAGTTGCTGTGTAGCAGTTGCTTTTACTCAGTTGCAACTTAGATTGGCAATTAAATCAAATGATAACAAGGCCTACCATGTAATTTCACTGCTCCATTGACTTTCTTGAAGTGCCAAGGACTAGGACAATTGTAATTGAAATAACTTGTGTGTCACAAACCCCCTAGAATGAGCTGTTAAACCTCCTCTGCTAAGCAGTGATCCAGATGTGCCGTCATTCAGGCTGCCTGCACTAAATTCAGAGCTGTTAGAAAAGTTAAATAGCCTTTTTAGTGGTATCTGCTCTGCTTATCAGAGCTTGCCTAAATCAGTGCTCTGCCAAAAAATAACTTTTTTTGCAGTAGGATATCTTAACTAAGATGCCTGGTGTAGTGTCTGAGATCTTCAGTACTGTGTTGCTGATACTGTCAACTGAGGAGATAGTGGTGAGGGTTATCTATACTCATCTGCATATTTTGCTTATCTTTTTTTATGAAAGCAGATCCTGCGCTATCAGCTTGCAAACACAGCTGGCCTGTTCTAAGTTATGTGACTCATGAGGCTGCCAAAGCACTCATCGTGTTTTTTAGCACTTATATTTTGATTTTTAAACTGGCCTTTTTGTAACAGCTGTTCTAGTTGCACGACATCTCATCTGTGGGGATCCCTCCTTGTGATGAAGATCTCATGAAGCTTTTATAGGGAGAACAAATAGCTTAAACCTACCTCTACTGAGAAATGACTACTCTTTCCCACTTCATCTAAAAGAAAAAGGAAATGAAAGAACTCAGGATTATTTGCAGCTGCTTTATTCAGTGTAAAGTGTAATGGGCCACTTCTCCATCAGGAGTTGGTTTTGCAGTTTGAAATGCACTGATACCTCACGGGGAACTGCTTTTCACCAACCTTGTAGAAGCACCCCGCTGTATGTAGCTCTGCTCACGTTTTAAGCTGTTGGTTTAATTTAAGTGGCCCTGTCTGCCTTTGGCTGCTTGTTGCTACACTGTCCCTTCTTTCTCTGCGAGTACAGCCACACTGGTGAACCATATTGAGGAATCGATATGGTGAAATTACCCCAGCAAAGGCGAGAGGTGGCTGGTTTTCATTCAGATCGGTTCCCCGGTGCGATTTGCTGAGCAGCTGCACACGTGCGTATTTATGGTGGTACGAATGAGGAGGGCGACGCAGCAGTATGAAAGCTGAACTACTGCACAGTGGGTTTTTTGATTTGCATGTTCTGACATCTCGAGCAAAAATGGTATGAGACGCACAGAAGGTAACGCTTAATAGAGATTTGAAAATTCCCTCAAAATAATACTTACTGTTTATCACAGAACAGCTGCAAGCCCTTGGTGAAGAACTTTAAAGCCTATTTGAATTATTTTGGATAGGTCTTTGTAGCTGATGGTCTTCTGGCTAAAGCTAATTATCTTTGGTCAGGTGAGGTTAATTAGCTGAATGCTGCCTCTGTAGAGCTCTGTGGAAATCTGAATAATGCGTTATAATATCAGTGACAGTGTAGTGGGCGTACTGGAAGGTTTATTTTCAGGATCCAATTCCCTCTGTCATCATGACCTCATACTAGAGAATGTGAACAAGAAAAATGTCCCTGTAATTGGAAACTTGTTTCTTATCAGCTAGGCTAAATGGACAAGTAATGGGGCAGGAGGAGGGTGATGACTAAGTTACTGATTTAAATAGACATTCATTACCTGTTGCATCTTGAGTCCTGAACTGTGTTGTGGTCTCACAGCCCCACATTTAATTTCTTCTTCCAACTGATTTGGGAGGAATGAGACTTTAGACTTGGGGAGTAATTCCAGACTTTGAAGGGTGCAAAGAAGTCACAAACCACGGAGATAAGGACTCCGTTCTTGTCCAGAGCTGCAGCTCTAGGTTATGATGCTCTACAGCTTTTCCCAAACCTCACTGCATGTAATGAAAGATGAGAAACTTGTTTGCCTTTGCTTGAGGGCTCCTTCATTGTAACATACTACTTAAACCAGTCACACAATTAGTTTGCACTCCTAGAAGGACCTGGAGAAAGTTGCCGTCCTTCTTACACGCTATGTGGGCTATTCTTGGGTTGAAAGGGATTTAAAAAAAAAGTCAAAAAATGAAGGGGGAAATGAGCATGGTAGATAATTGATTTATATGGTACTGAAGTTAATTAGGGGAGAGGTGTGGCACATTAAACCCTTAAGTCATTTTTAGAGGGAGTGCAATATATGTTCAAAGCCATTTCTTAAGGAGTATTTAAGTTGCTCATGAAAATGGCCAGCAAAACTACGCAGCTTTAAGGTTAGATTTGAAATAAGGTACAAGGTCCATATAGTTTTTTTAAGTGAGGCTTAATCTTTCTGTTGACATTTTTGATACCAATCTCTAACAAAATAAGGCCATGTAGTTCTACAATTAAGCATCTTAGAAGGTTATTATTTTTAGTTTTGCACTGCATGTGTGTGCTAGAGGTATCTGGGCGTCCCATCTCGGGCTCTGTTTTTAGTCTAACTCATAAGTAGACTTTGCAGGAATGATTCCACCAGTGGGTTTGAGTCTGTCACATGAACAGGAATTTAATATTCTTATATTTCCAGGAACAATAATTAATATATCACTTAAGCGATATTAAGTGATACAGTGTCTCATATTGTGATTCCAAAACAGATGATGGCCTTTCAACTCTTGTTAAAAGCCTTTCAGGACAAGCTGCAAACAGAAGAGTTTTCTTTTGGTTTCGAAAGCATTTTAAATCCGCTTTTGGTCAATGCGAGAGTGTTTCTTTTAAGGTGGATCCAGACTTACAAATTAACAAGCTTTTGGGAAAAAGAAGTATGCTGTAAAATGAAATCTGTGGTAAAAGGAGGCAGTAAACCAGTTGTTTGAGGCTTGTAGGTGGTTTGTGGTGATCCAAAAAGGAGAGGCAGCCATTTGTCAACACCCCCATGGCAGATGGGCGAGACACTGGTAGGTTGAGATTGATTGGGGGAATATGATACTGAAGGATTTGGTGACAACTTTATATATTTGAAGTGGCAGTTTGCCGAGTGCGAAGTTCATGGTAGTCTGTTTTAAGCACGCAGGGGTTTTCAAAGCTAAAATAAGAACCACAGTGAAGTAATCATTTAAGAGTGACTGGACAGTCCTAAAAATTGCTTTGTTAACTAGTTAAATTTAACAATAAGCTACTAATGTTAAATATTTGTCAAAGATGAAGGGCATAGCATGCTTTGAAGCTGAGGATTTTAGCCACAACTAATAAAGCTACTTGGCACTGGGGTGGGAGGGGGATTGATTCAATCTGATGATCTTCATTCAAGATACAGTATTGTAGCAAACTAACATAGCATTGGAGCTGGATGAAATCACTTAAACTAAAGATTTTAGTGACATATTGCAGAGTATTCAGTCCAAGAGAAACGGACTCAGTTATCCAAGCAGAAGGTAGCTGACAGACATCACAACTTTGCCTGTCCTCTTAATTTTCCCTGAAAATCTGGATATGTCTTTCTGATGTATTTTACTTTTATTTAAGGTTGTTACAACCGTTTCCAGGATTACTGTGAATTTGGGAAGCTTTGTTCAGCCAGTTACTTATGGCTATGGATTAGGTGGTTGTTTATGTTGGAGCTCTTTGTCCCCTAGTGCTTGCTGAAAATAGCGTTGGCTAAGAAGCATTTCCAATGTGATGATGCAGAACACCTGGGTGATAATAATATCACATATTTACTTGAAACTGCTTGAATAGTTGGAGTGGTTTAGACACGTGGAATAAAAATTACATATAGGATGAGTAAAAATAGCTTGTCTTGTATATCAGTGTTGCTTAATCTGAGCTTGTAGGTGCTGGTTGTTGCTTGTCCATTTGGTTTTCTGTGGCTTTGCAAACTGCTTATTGTTCACAACTAGCTTTCTGCCAAAGAAAATTGAGTGTTTAGTGGGATTTTTTGACAATGGTACTTTGGAAATCATTAAAATGCTTTAACAAAAAAAAGGGTTCAATTTCAATCTAAGAAAGTGTTTTTTTTAACTGTTCAGGTTTTTTTTCTTATTTTTAGCGCCGGCTTCGTCATCTTCGGAACATCGCTGCACGTAACATTATCAATAAGAATGGTTATCGCCTCTTGGATACGTACTTCACTCTTCACTTGTGTGATAATGCCAAGATATACAAAGGTAAAACAGGCTTGCTATCAACTTTCTTGCTAGTTAGTCTTTGAATTCTTATGTTATGAATTCTCTGTCCTTTTTTTGCCTTGACACCTTGCTGCCATTATTTCCATCACATATACTAACAGTGGAAAAGAGCTCTTTAGTTTCCTGAACTTCATACAAGCTTTCAGTGTTAGCAGGCAAGGAAGCAAACCAGATGATAGGTCTGGTAGTCTCTTAAATCAGCCTCTCTTTGTTGTTGCTCTTCTTTCCCCTTACTGATAACTTAAACTTGGGAACTTCCAAGAGCACAGAAAAACTGTTGGAGCCTTAGTTGCTTTGTGTGGGGGAGAGCATTCCGCTCTGTGCACACCAGTTATTTTACAGAGCATACACCAGCACTTACTACTATCAAAGTTATCCAAAAATAGAGTTGTCAGCCACTGACAAGAAGCATCCAGGCATCTGTTCTGCTTTTGATAACTGTGTTTGAGTGTTAGATCTCATTTCTCTTTAGTGCTTTGCCTTCCACTACAATGCATAGTTCCTCATTGTGGAGCGATGCTATTGAAAATATGTTTTTATGCTCCTTTTGATAGGATCAAGAGTTGGAACTTTGCAAATGAGTGGGGTTTTTTCCTCCTAGTTTTTATTTTCAGCTAGTGTAGTGGAACCTTGCTTTTTTTCAAGGTCATTATTTTAGAAGGATAAGAATATGTAACTTGAACTTGCTACCTGGACTTTCTTGTGGTGGTTGGTTGACCCTGTAACCGATTGCTGTTTCTGCAGTGTTTGGTGTATGGGACTGTTCTGCACTCCATCAAAGCTTTATCCTTGGGCTCCAGTGGACTGAGGGATATTGTACAAAATCTGTATTCCAGCCTCCAGAGCTGTCTACCTAAAGACTTTAAGCTCTTACTTTGGCTGGAAAAGCCAAGGTCCATGTGTCAGCAGTTGCTTATTTCCATTTAAATACAGGGTTCTTGGCATCTCAGTGAGGTAATTTGGCTGTTCACTTTCTAAGCATCTGGAACAGGTCACCCTTGCTCTTCAGGAAAGCGGTGCAATTAGTTTATCCTCGCTGCACTTCTCCAGAAAGATGTGGTATGACAAACTAGTCACTTTGCAAACGTCATCCAAATATTGTAAAGTACTGGGGTACGTTCTTTCCCCAGAATCCAAAGCCTCAGTAAACCTTGAGGATTATCTTGGGTATAAAGATGAAATGCTAAATTTAAATAATGACTTCTAATAATTAAGTGTGACTGAGTACTTTTAGTCAAGAGCATGCCTGCTTTTTAAAGTCCTCTCATGAATCTGTTACTGATAAACTAGACCCGCTAGGATTTGTCTTTTGTGAGTGTTACTTATTTTAGCTTTCTGTATTTCAAATACTAAGATTTCTGTCAGTGTTTAAGCTAATCTAAAGGTGTTTTTTTACTCATTTTTCTTTAGAATTTTATAAGAGTGAGGTGATCAAGAATTCTCTGGTAAGTTATTTTAATATGGAAAAACTTCCTTTTTAAAGCTGTATTGTTATTGCAGTATATTGATTTCTCTGCTGAATACCATAATTGTTAAATGTGTATTTCCACTCTTCAGTTCTGTTGGGAGCATCATGTTGTTCTCCTTTTCAGGTTCTTTTCACAAGGGTTGGAATAAAGAGTTACTGAATAGTAGAAATGCAAGTTCATTTTAACAGCTGTGGAGCTATAATCTGTAGGTACTTCTGCAGATGGTACTAAACACTGCGAGGGTGAGAACAGGTGAAAACTGATCAGTGCTCAGGTTAAGCTTTACAATATATATCCATTTTAAATATGGAGAACACCACATAGGCAAAGTGATGTTACCTGGATTTTTACTGGTTTAACTTCTTTCAGTAGCTGAAAATTGTATCATCACAACTCAGGTTTGTTTGCAGTTCATCTTTTTTTTTTTTCTTTTTTTGCTGTTCTTGCTGGTGTTAGCAACAGAAATAGCTGCTTTTATTTAAATGTCTGCAAATTATTTATTCAGGGAGCACTTGTATATTACTGTGGGTGTATGAATTCATTAGGAGCTCATGCTGTGCAGTTTAGCAACCTTGGTGTAGAAGCAGAGGCCCTGCTTGCAACACCCCTAATAAAGGGAGAGTCAAACACTGTTGCAGAATAGACCACTGATTTCTTTGAACGTCTTTTTGTTGTGTAGGTGAAAGTAAGGAACACGTAACTGCATATATAAACGTGTATATTTTGAAGAGCTAATAGCTTTAAGAAACTGAAGTTTGAAAATGTCTTAGTTTCTAAATTTTTCCAGTTCAGATCAGCAAAGGGACCAGAACTGAACAGTTTATTACAGCTGAGAAGGGGTAGGTCACTTTGTGGGAGTAGGATGTTGCAAGCGTTGGGTAAGGGAGCTTGAAAACCTGCTAAACAGACCTTTTAATGTCTGCATTAACGAGCTAGAACTGCACCATTTATAGCATGCTGGGCTGTGAATGCTCCAAGATCCTCCTGAATGGAAGAAAAGCTGTCTGCGTCCATAAGGCTGTTAACTTGTCCCAGAGACAGGATTTTGAGTTCTGCCTATTCCAAATCAGGAAAAGGAATAACAAAGGGAATTTAACCAAAGGGAATATGAGATGGAATGACAAAAATCTAAATAAAAGATGTCTTGAGCAAGTTCCGTACATCATCTATTATGGGTGTTTTAATGACCTGGTATTCTTGTGCCTGAATAGCTACCAAATATCCCTTCTCCTTAGGAAAACTCGATTAATGCATTCCTTCTGTAATACTTACTGGGTAACTTTGCCCCTCCCTTCTTTTGAGGCATCTCATTCTAAATTGCCTAATACCAGTGCAGAGATGCTTGGCCTGTTCCAAGCTGCTTCAGCACTAGATGGAAAGGCTTATTCTTTCATGGGATGGTGGGTTCCTACCTTTTGTTTTGGAGGTGCTACCATTTCTGTGTGCGGCAGAGGGAGATACATATAAAAAGCACTTTCCGTTTTCTGCGTTTGGACACCCTGCGATTTCGGGCCTGTGGAAGTCCTGAAGTTGGGATCTGGCTCTTGGCTCTAGTAGTGTTGGACTGACTTGGTGGTTTGGTTGCAGCCTGGGCCAATTACAACAGTTTCCATAACTCTTTAATTTAAGTGTTATCAGAGGTGAGTGCAAGTTCTTGGAGTGCCTTATGTTTGCAGATCTGAGTTCTAGTGGAACAGATGCTTGCAGTTTAGCTTAATGTATGCTGCTCCTGTAAAGCTTGAGATGTAA
The DNA here is from genome assembly GCA_013400875.1 of Anhinga rufa. NCBI lineage: Eukaryota > Metazoa > Chordata > Aves > Suliformes > Anhingidae > Anhinga > Anhinga rufa. The sequence goes on along the minus strand of VZTV01075639.1, from coordinate 27,209 downwards.
GTCTGATGTCCTGGGGTGAAGAGGAGCTCTTAGCGACAACATTTGAGGATTGCCATCAGCATCAGGCAAGGAGGAGAAGAATGTGAACAAACCTGTCAATAAATTATGCAAGCTTAATTATTGGGGAATAGATCAGCGTTTTAAATTTACCTTTTGCAATGTAAGTTGTACCCTAGTTTTCAGAAGATAAATTATAAGCTGGAAAGGAATGTTGCTTCCGCTTTTAAAGTTCCTGATTTGGCTAAAATTAATTGGCAAATTTTGAAGTAAATTCTTCAATGTCTTGTAATGGAAGGAAGCGGAGCCCACTCTGAGTTTCTGAAGTACTTCACAGCATGTAGCTTTTAACCCAGGAATTCTCTCTAGAAAACAGAATAAGGAAGCAGCAGAGCCTGTTGGCTTCAACTGTGTAAACCTTGGAATGGCTGGTGTTCATTATCTTTAAGGGTTTTTTTTTAATCTTTGACCTGGACTTTGCGACTTTATGAATTGTCAATTTTAGGACTACTTCCAGCTTGCTTGAGTTGTTTTTATCCCTCTTTGAATACCTACAGAATCCAACATGGAGGAGCCTGGACTTTGGAATAATGCCCGATCGTCTTGATACCTCTGTCTCTTGTTTCGTGGTGAGGATCTGGGGTGGCAAGAAGGAGCACTTTCAGCTTTTGATTGAATGGAAGGTCAATCTAGATGGGTTAAAGTACTTGGGCCAGCAGGTAATGTGGAAACAGTTGTCTTTTTTTCTCAACTTTTTACTCAGGGAAACAAAACGTCTGGATGAACAAATACATAGAATGCTAAGAAAGGAAATAAATGCATTTGAAGGGTGTATTTTAAAGTTTGATTGTAGAGATTCATGTTGGCTTATTTCAGAGCTTTAAATCTTGACTGGCTGAATATTTTAAGCTACCATTGTTCACTGAGCCTCAAATGATACTGCTAGCACTTGGCGCTTTAAATTGCGATGCCTCGATTGAAGGAATAGCAGTATGATTGTACAGATAGTTAAATGAACACAGATCATAATGTTTGTGCATTTTAGAGTTTTAATCCATTCTCATGGTAATGACATCCCATCAAAGATCTTCAGTTGAAGGAGCTTACTGTATCAGATCTGTTTTAATTCTGGTATTTGTTTCTTACTCGTAGGCTTTTGAAAGAGGCGAAAAGTGAGGTGTTTGCTGTATTGTGGAGCTTATAGTAAAAGTGGCTTAAAAAGAAACCCATAAATGATAAAAACACCAAAAAAAATATGGTGCCTCTTGAGTGAAATAGATTGCTCACTGGAATTAGGACACTTTTTTATTGATTGATCTATAGGATCTATTTAGAATAGATTATAGTTAATTTCTCATTTTAAAACTATTTTTTTAAATTGGGGTGTTTCAAAGCCTGGGAAGAAAGCTTTATAGGGAGTGACTGCTCTAGCTTCACATGGTGCATTGATCCTGGCCAGCACCCCCTGCACTGGTGGGCTGGGAGAGAGAGTCAGAGGAGCAAAAGTGAAGAAAAACTCGTGGGCTGAGATAAAGACAGTTTAATAACTGAAAGAAAAAAACTTTAAGAGATTGGGGGGGGGGAAGAGAACAACACACAAATGATAAAAAGGTAGGCACTCACCACCTCCCACCAACAGACTGATGCCCAGCTAGTCCCTGAGCAACAGCTACCTTGGAAAGACTGTCCCCAGTTTCTTACTTCTAAGCATGATGTATATGGTACGGAATATCCCTTCAGTCAGCTCGGGTCGGCTCTCCCGGCTGTGCCCCCTCTGGAGCTTTTGTACTCCCCCGGCCTACTGGCTGTGGGGGCAGAGTGAGAAACAGAGGAGGCCTTGATGCTGTGCAAGCACTGTTCAGCAATAGCTACAACACTGGTGTGCTACTAACACTGTTTCAGTTGCAGATCTAAATCACAGCGCCATATGGACTGCTATAAAGGAAATTAACTCCACTGCAGCCAAACAGTATTATAGAATCATAGAATGTCCTGAGCTGGAAGGGACCCTCAAGGGTCATCAAGTCCAACTCCTGTCCCTGCACAGGACACCCCAAATTCACACCATNGTGAGGAAGCTGCAGCCCGCCATGAGCTCTGCCCTCAGCCTCCTCTTCTCCAGGCTGAACAAACCAAGGGACTTCAGCCGCTCCTTGTACGTTTTCCCCTCTAAACCCCTCAGCAACTCCATGTCCCTCCTCTGGACACTCTCCAGCAGCAGCTTTATACCCTCAATGTCCCGTGGTGCCCAACACTGCACCCAGCGCTCGAGGTGAGGCTGCCCCAGCGCGGAGCAGAGCGGGACCATCCCCTCCCTCGCCCGGCTGCGATGCAGCGCTTGATGCACCCCAGGGCACGGCTGGCCCTCTGGGCTGCCCGGGCACGCTGTTGGCTCATGGTCAACTTGCCGTCGGCCAGAGCCCCAGGTCCCTCTCTGCGGAGCTGCTCTCCAGCCTCTCGTTCCCCAGTCTGTCTGTACAGCCAGGGGTGCCGTGCCCCAGGTGCAAAATCCGGCACTGGCCCTTGTTAAACTCCATACGGTTGGTGATTGCCCAGCTCTCCAGTCTGTCCAGATCCCTCTGCAGGGCCTCTCTGCCCTTGAGAGTGTTGAGTACCCTTCATAATGTAGCTTTCTTTCTGTTTGTTTTTACTGGACAGAAGAAATGGCTCCCTAAATAATATGCTCTAGTGCATGGTTTTATTTGAAATAATGTTCTTTACATTAATAGCAGGATATTAGCTCTAATACTGAACACTAATTTGGTGTCTACTATGACCACAAAAGCCTAATTTTAAGTATCATTTTAGGTAATATAATGTTAAAGCTAATTATTCTTAAGACACATATCTTTAGTTTCCTGGTCTCTCGGTTATTTTTGTCAGCTGGAAATGCAACAACTGGAAAGGTGCTCTGGCCAGTGTTTCTGATTTCAGGGTAGAATGGCTGAATGTACTCAGCGACCATTATTAAAGCTGTGATTGAATGCATTTTCTGTGGTTAAATTCAGTTTTCTCTTAGGTTTCATGTGTGTCTAGAATTACAGGTGCTGAGAAACTGCATTTGACTATCAAACAGAGCAATTTGTGCTCGTTTGCAGTGTAAAGTCATAGTAAGCTGACCGTAAAATGATTTGTTTTCCTCTCTTACAGATACACGCAAGAAACCCAAATGAGATTATTTTTGGTCTCAATGATGGTTATTACGGAGCTTCGTTTGAACAGAAGGTGAGGGTATCTTGTATTTGTTCTGGCTTGTTAGTACTGGTGACAAGCTGAAATTTAACTTCTAAACTTAAATTTTCACACTTGGATGCTCAGAACATTAAAATGCTTTGCTTTGAGAAGTGCTTTTTTGATGTGACAGAGCTGTTATCTTGCCTCTGTTGCATGGACATCTGAGCTGTTCTGGGAAGACTTAAAGCATAGCATTTTAACTCCAAAAAAAGCCTGGTTACTGAAAGTAAGCCTTGACTTTATTCCTTGAGGCAGACACTTCATTCAAACATGGAACACTTCAAAAATGGTGTGGCTGTTAAGACTCATTTTCATGGCAAGTATAAAAGCACATTAAATTTTGGTTATCGCTCTTAAAACCAGAGTCTGTAGCTTTGAAATGGGAAGCTATTTATTTGCTCTGTGTTGCAACTGTTTCACCCCACAAGTTTGTTTGTTTTCCTCCCAAAGGCTCCTCTGTAGTATTTGTGCTTGTCCAGCCAGTATTGTGACTGCAGCCAAATTAATTATATGGCAGTGCTGAATACTACATTGATCATGAAAAAGTTTAAACTTACCTATTATAAATAGCACAGTTGACAGGTACAGGCTTTTTTTTTAAATCCCAAATTGCTGGTGGCAGGACTGTGGTATAGATAGGCTGTATAAGGAGTCCCTGGCTGAGAAAATGACTCTTGACGCAGAGCTCCTGTTTCTGCATTAGCCACAACCTGCAAATCCAGTCTTGTGGGGATCTGAACGGAAGCGATGGCTTTATAGTCAACAACATGGGTGACTCTTCACACGTGGGGGGAGTGGGGCAAGGGGCAAGGTGGCTACACATTCATAACTGTCTGGCTGTCCACAAGCCTTCAAACTGTGTCTGGCATTTTGATGGGTATCCTTCAAATTGTAGATGGCTTGGTACCCAGCTCAGATTCTGCTTCCTGGTGCTGTTAACTCAGTTTTCCTGAAGTAGGACGCAATTCTAGTGGTTCAGAATTTCAGTATTAATAATCTAGGCCTGAATTCAATGATAGTCATGCTATCCACTCTTCCTGATTGTTTGTTGTTGGGACTTGCTTCCTAGCTTGTAAGGTTTAAAAGTACATTTCAGGTTTGCTTCTGGTATGCGCTCTGTAGGTAAGTTGCAAACAGTTGTAGCTTACATAGAGCACAAATCATCTCCTTTGTCTTCCCGATAATTTATTCAGCTCTTTCTGGCTGCAAGAGCTAGAAATTTATTTTGTCACCCTCCTCTGTAGCTTCCGATTGCTTTCTTTGTCAGTTGCTTCACCTAAATCTCCTCTTGTGTAGCACATACCTCCTGTATTTAAGTGACTTATCTGCCATCCAAGCCAAACTAGTTGGCACAAGCAAACTCTTCCTGTAACTTTCAGGAGCTGTGCGCACCTAAGGGGTATTTCTGCTCTTAGCTGGTCTTGCTTTATAACTTTCCTGCCAATGCTGGATATCCTAAATATTATACAGCCCCACTTTGGTGGTTATACTAATTATTATTTATGAAGTGCCACCTGAAGTCTTCTGTAGGAAGGGATTTTTGGTGTCAGGCGTGTGGCTCTGATCCTGTGGAAACTGCAATAAAAACCCCTTTTCTGCTTGGATTAGTGGGTATTTTCTGATCTCTTGAGGTGCTTTTTTCTTTGTGGTGGCAGGTCTTCGTAATACTTGAAGACATCTTAGTCAGAAGCCTCAATTTTTGAGATAATACATGGATGGAATAGCAGTCTTAGTTTCTTTGTACTGGCACATATAAAACCTCACTATGAAAATAGATGTGTACAAATACCATTTTGCAAGTCGAATGAAAACCTTGTGCACAAAAAGTCCAGTCCATGTTGGAAGTGTCCTCTATTTTTGCACATCTCATAGGGACAAAGTTAAGGTATGGTACTCCTTTTCCTTTTTTTTTCTTTTCCCCACTGCTCAAAAAACCCCCTTGTTACTTTAATAATCCTTTTGACTGTGAATTACATTGCCCAAGTAGATTTATGCAGTCTTAAAATAAAGTGCATTTTATTAGTGTATTAAATGTCTTTTGTCATTAATTAAGACCACTTATGAGCCAAAATAAGAAAATTGTTAGAAGCTGACTAAAACATTCTGGCAGTATTTCATAACTCAGAGTTTCAAAACACACTGTAGCATTGCTTGATCCATGTGGAACTAAAGGCAAATTCCCATTTTCTGTCCCGGGAACTTACCTGTGATAAGAGAGGTGGGAGCCTAAAAGCTACTGTAGCAAAACAAACTGAGGTAGGGCAGGAACATTAGGGACTGTCACAACTATTGGTTTTTATTGATGAAAATTGTAGATTTATTGATTAAATGCATATCTCACTGGCAGAGCAACATGCTCAAATGGGAATATTCTAACTGCAAAGTTGTTTAACTTAAAATCGAAGAGCTGGAACCTTACAGCTGCATTAGGTAATGCACTCCAGCTGCTGTTTTAGACCCTTCAAGCTGACCTGCATATAAGGTAACCTCCAAAATGCAGGTTTGCGCTCAAAACGCTTGCTTTGTAGGAAGCTCCTGTCATATAAAGGAGCAAAGTAGAAAACTCTAGCAGCAATACTGGTGGAGAAATTCTAGGTAAAACAGACAGCTGTAGTATAGCAATTATTGTCTTAATAGAATAAAAGAACCATATCCAGGGCCTCTTTATTGTTAATATACTCACTGACTCTTCAGGTTTTTTTCTGCTGATGTCAAAAAGCCTTTAAATTTTGTATCCTTGGCAATATTATTAGGAACTTACCTTTCTTCAGTCTCTTCTGTCCAACAGCAACTTGCTCACCGCATATCAGCAACAACCAAATGAATGTTTTCTTTGGGTAATGTTCTTATTCAAGTTGCAGTTTTCTTGCTGCAGTGGATACTTAGCTCACGCAAGAAAAAAACGTTGGGAAATAAGGTTTTAAAAGCTTTTGTTCATGCCTTCTGAGCCCTGAAAGGTATTACTGCTTTACTGTAGGTGTCTGACAGTGCTCATGTAACTCCCCTTCTAGCATTTACAGCTTTTCTTCTCAGTGTAAATACGAGTGTGGGCTGCCAATGTAGCTGCTTTGTTCTTAACTACATTTGACTTTCACATAATTGTACCTCTAACTTCTGGCTTTATTCAGGCTTTTTATTATTATTTTCCAGTAAACTATGCAGTAATTCTTCCTAGATTTCGGCAGGATTCTGCTTCTTTCCTCACAACCATGTCCAGGTTATTTTCCTCTTTCCTTTCTGGCATGGGACCGCACTTGTTTCTCTCTGAGTTTCATCCTCTCTAGTAATCATACAGTGAAACTCTATTTGGATTTGCTTGAACTGGACAAACATTTGAATAAGAGAGGTGTGAGCTTCAAAGATTTTTTTTTTTGAAGCCGTCAGCCTGGACTTAAAGCATTCGCTTTCCTTTAGCAGTTCTCTGAATCGGCTTGGTTTTGTCCGAGACTGCATGCTTGTGTGTAAAACCACTTTTAACCCAGGTTAAACAAAATTGGTTCTGGGTGCTGTACTGGCTTTCCTAAAACCAGGTTTCTCCTTCTCTGGTTCCTCAATGCCTTCCTGGCTTTCACATTTTCTTTCAACCATTTTATGCTTGCTGCTACTAACAGATAAGACTTGCCCTTGCTCTTCAGTGATATCTTCTCAAAGTGCATTCAGGGAAACAGGAATACTGAATTGTAGCTACTTTTCCCGCTGTTAAGCAGGAGAGACCCTTGTATTTGGAAAGCTGCATATCTTTCTACAGTATGAGGTCTCCATCAATGCAGATGGAGTCTTTCCCCACATATACATTTGGATTTTTTTAGCAGCTAGATCCTGGCCACTTCACAGAAGCAAAGCCTTTTTGTGTGCTTACAAGTACATGTGCCTGTATCTAATAAATGCTGTGGCAGAGTAGTCAACAAAGTCCCCTTTCAAAGAGCAAACTTCTTTAGTAACTAAGTCTGAAACCCTTCCGTTGCATGTTTTGCAAGTTTCCTCAGGGTTGAACAGTTTGTATAGACCACTTGGTGTCTGACTTTGGGAATTTCCTTTCAACACACTGTAGTACAGGGGGAAAAAGAAAAGGCTAAAATAATGTTGCTGTTCCAACTTCTTTCCATCCTGAAACTAGTTATTCTGGGCCACTCCACTTGTTCTCTGAAAAATTTTGCAGTTTGCTTTCTGAAGGCAGTGTTTCTTGAAATGAGATCAACTTCATCCTGGCTTGTGTCAGGGGTGGTGTGGCCAGCAGGAGCAGGGCAGGGATGGTGCCCCTGTGCTGGGCACTGGTGAGGCCACCCCGCGAATGCTGGGGTCAGGTTTGGGCCCCTCGGGACAAGAAGGACATGGAGGGGCTGGAGCGTGTCCAGAGAAGGGCAGCGCGGCTGGGGCAGGGTCTGGAGCACAAGTGTGCTGGGGGGCGGCTGAGGGAGCTGGGGGGGCTCAGCCTGGAGAAGAGGAGGCTGAGGGGAGCCCTCATCGCTCTCTGCAGCTGCCTGAGAGGAGGCTGTGGGGAGGGGGGGGTCGGTCTCTTCTCCCAAGTCACTGGTGATGGGACAAGAGGAAATGGCCTCAAGCTGCGCCAGGGAAGGTTTAGGTTGGGTATTAGGAAGAATTTATTTTCTGAAAGAGTGGTCAGGCAGGTGCCCAGAGAGGTGGGGGAGTCACCATCCCTGGGGGTGTTCAAAAACCATGTAGAGGTGGCACCTGGGGACATGGTTTAGGAGGCCTGGGGGTGTTGATGGTTGGACTTGATGATCCTGGAAGTCTTTTCCAACCTTAATGATTCTATGAGTCTATGATTCATGGTATAAAATGGTGATGCTGGTAGTTATGCATTTTCAGTTTTCCACCATCCTAGTTCATTTAGGCATTAAGATATCTTTATTTCAGTATTTTTTTCAGGGGATACGTGTGTGGATTTCAGCATGTAGGATCCAACATATTGAGAATGGAAATGAGGGGCTGAGACAGCTGCTGATATGGTGCCTCTATTGCAATATGATGCATAATGTAGCATGTAGATCTCGATTATTTAGGTGGAACCTTATTTTTGGTGGATAGGAATGTCTGCTGCATGGCCTGTGGCTAACAGTTGTGTGAGTAGATACCAACATGTAACTGCATTTCAGCATCTTCTATATGGAACCAGCCTGTTGAGGAAGGAAAGAATATGTAGGCAGGGGTTGCAGTACTTGGAGTACATCTGTATTACTGTTGGGAAGATCAGCTGGTCATGTACCAGCTGGGGCTACTTCATACACTGAAATAAATGCCTTTTTTCCTACAACCCATAAACTTTCTGACAATGCTGCCAGGTGGTTTGACCTACTTGGTCAGTTTGACCTCGCTTTATCATGTGAAGGAATGGTTCTGAGTTTGTGGCATTTCTAGGAATTTGTGTGACTATCCTTGATACGGAAGAGCTTGGTATCTGACCTTTACAGCATGAAGAACTGCTGCTGTTCTGTTCTGATGCCTCTTGTGCAGAATGTACGCTTTGGTCTCTTAAGAATGACATGAATTTTTTTGTAGTGTCCAGAAACTTGTTCACATCATTCAAAAGTAAGACTGCTTTGATCTTTTAAATGTATTACAGCATGGGTAAAGAACAGGCCTTTTATCTCATGGTCTTGTACGCCTATGGCATGTTACTGAATAGGCTCTCGGATATGAAGGTGAAGACTGGCAGTACTGTAAATTGCATCCTTCAGTATTTCTGCGCATAGAATTTGTTCAGTAATGTATTATAAATATCAAGAAAACACACTCCATGGCTAGAACACAGATAAAGTGCTAGGTCATTAACACCTTTATAGGTAAGTGCTGTTGTAGGCCAGATTTGAACTTGGTGTTACGGCTGCTTTAAATTATTTCTACCTACCGTATATAAAACTGTATGAAGACAAATTTAAAATACTTTAAATGCAAAATCACTTGTTCTCCTACCAAAAGTGCATGCTTTTAGTCAAGATGGAAAATTTTTTGATTCTTAAATTAACATTCTCTCTTTGCCTTAAGGATCACTCAGGTACCCTGAAGAATAGTCTTCTCCAGGTGGATCAGAACTGTGTTCGTAACTCTTATGATGTCTTCTCTTTGCTTAGGTAAGGTTTTTGAGAATATTCTGTGTAGCTGTTGTAACATCTTTAGCATGTGTGGAAGGAACCTTTCCAAATATTTAAAAAAAACCCTCCTGGACTGAAACGTGCAAAGGAGATATCTAGGTAGTGCTGATTTATGCTGGTAGCAGGGGGATAGGCCTTGACATACGTTCCTCGGTGGTCTCTAGACTTCTGCCACATGGACACTTGAGTGCTCAGAACTCAAGCTTGCTGTGGAGCTAGCCCACGGGCTTGCCTTGCAAATGCTGAAATCGTGGAGTTTCTCTGTTGGAGAGCTCCTGTGGAAAGCCCCATCTCTGTTTTCCTCAACGAAAATATAATTTATTTAAATAAAATAGAACAATGGAAAAAAAAGTGACTGGCCAAAACTTAACTTGGTAGAATGATGCTGTAGTTGAAACAATACAGCTACCCACCTAAGTGTGTGTGTGTGTGAGAGGGTTGTGGTTTTTGTAATGTTGAACCACTGAATTGAATTTACCTTTTTGCATAATTCTCCCTTGTAATCCAGAAAAGAGGCACTGCGTAGTCAGGACCCAGTTACTCCAACACATATATGGCATAAGAAAAGTATGGTAACTGTGCTTTTGGGTGGTTACTTTGGTGTCTCTGGTGGTGAAAAACATGAAATGCTAGTATGAAGGTAAACAAGGCCTTTTTCAGATTTGCTTTAATTAATTCAATTAATTTAATTCAAGACTGTTAGCTGTGGGGAAACATAATAGAGGTTTTAAACACTGACAGTGGGTTGGTTTTGAGGAATTTGTATTTAAAAGGCACTTTACAAGACAGATTGATAACTTCAGTTCCTCAGTAATAGCTATAGATGTGCTACAAAGGAAACCCTTGAAAAGGAAATGTTTAATACGCTTTCAAAAGCCCTTGGAACAATGCATTTGGTTTCATCAGCTGTAAAAGTTGAATCCATTTGGTATGTTAACAGTAGGTGTCACTGTTGTCTGTATGAAGCATTAGGTCTATATTATATAGTGAAGAAAGAGGGTAGGAAAAGTTGACTCTAGGTTGCTTTTTCAGAAGTCTTTGTTTTATAAGCTCTTAAAATTTAAATGCGCTGTTTCTTGATTCTGTAAAGCATATTTAAACTAAAGGCTTCTTTCTAAATGTCTGTCTTCTGTACTTTTAGTGGAAAACAACCAGGGGGCGTGTTATGAAGTTCTGGTTACGTTCTGGCACAGTCCATTAGAAGAAAACTCCTGTACTACCTAACGTTAAGTCTTTGTTAAATAGAAAGAAGAAAATGTATGCCGGTCATCCTGATTGCTTTGTTTGTGCAGGGTTGTTTGTTTGGGTTTTTTTTGCATTTCCTTTGCACTTCTTTGTAGTGTGAAGCAGGTTCCAGAAAGAACACTTGCTATTACACCGGCTGGTCATGAACCTGACCATCTGGAGCCCTGTCTAATCTGAACTGTGGTCCTTCTTCTGAAAGTGTCTGTCTTTCATAAAGCTGACAAGAAATGAAGATGTCAGCTTTGATAAAGCTCCCCTTGCTGGATACTCGCCAGTGCTGTTTGAAACCCGATTACTGGAGCCATGTGCTTGGCTCAGTTTTGGGAAGGTGAGAGTCCAGGCTCTGTCTCTTACAGTTTCTAGGCATGCTGTTGGGTGTAGCTTCTGTTTAGCCCTGCCTCTGAGCTGACATCCTCCTTTTTGCTTTGACCTAAAAGGAACCGTTTTTCCCAGTCCTCAGCACCAGGCCTGCTGCCGACTAAGTGTGGGTGGATTCTACATACCCTCTCAAGGAGTATATATTGCATGTCTAGTTCCAGCAAAAGTTAGAAGTTTTCATTTGTGACCATACCTAGGTGTTGTTTTTACCTGTTTCCTTCCTAGCTAGGAAAGTTCTTCGGGACTGAGGCAAAGTTCTCCATGTCATCCTGAATTTTTTCTTTTCCCCATCATGTTAACACTGCCTTGTTTGTTTGGTTGGTTTTTCTACAGGTACAATTTCTCTACTGCTGCTTACCTTTGATATCGAGCTCAAAAGACTGGTGGTAGCATTTATTTCTTTTACAATAATCTCCAGTCTTTTTGTCAGGTATCCTTTTCCGCCTACTGAGCAGTCTGGTTTGCCACCTCCTCCAGGAGTCCAGGCTTGAGTACCTACCCCGTGAACCCTTTCCACAGATAGTTTTTGTAAGAGCATGTTCCACTTACAACCAGGACAGAGAGATGGGCATAATTTGGGTTGTGATTCATTTGACAGGATATGTGCTTTGGGAGGAAATGAATTGCTGTCTGCCTGCTTCTGTCCATTGGCTATAAAGAGAATAGGGAGGCGTCTACACTGTAAAGGTTTGCATCTGGACACATAAATCCCACATTTTGAAGACTTTCTCATGATACGATATTTGTCTGTAGTAAAAATTCACAAGCTGCACATGTGGTTTCCTAATGTTTTCATGAGACATGTGAATGTGAAGAACAGCTTGTACTGGCTTTGTTTAAACTCCTCAAAAAAGGAAGCGAGTCCTGGTGCTGGTGGTATCTGCATCCCAGTTACTGTGATGGTACCATGCTGCCAGGTGTGGCATAGTGGCTGTGATCAGCTGTACGGCGATCAGCTGTACAGTGTGGAAAGCGATTGAGAGAGCAGGTTCTAGCTCAACCCTTAACTCTTGAAAAACTGCAAAATGAGAACTTCTACGGTTTATTTGTCTGCTATCAAAACTGCTTTTTGGGGAAGAAATAATTTAAATTTTTTTGTTACTTCTCAGCAGAAGTGAATAGCTAAGACTTAAGAAGCTTGTCAATAGGCCTTAATGAAAAACATGTGCTTGGCTCAAATTATGTTGATTAAAAAAATTAGGAATGCCAGAGCGTGTGAACAGTAGAAAAAATTTGAGTGTTGGATTAAAATAGCGCCTGTGTGCTCAGATGCTTAATTACATGGCTTTACAAGTTCGTTAAGGAGGAGGAAAAGTTTAAAGTACCCAGACAGCTTAGCTTTACACGAAGAAGGTCTCAGCACCTCTGCAGCTCCTGAACCTTCTTGTTTTGGGGCAGGGAGAAGATCCTCAGGCAAACATAATGCTGCTAATAAGTTGTTCATGCCCTGTGGAAATGACGAATGTTCTTCCAGCCATTTGTTTTAAAAAGGCTAACTAACAAAAATTAACCACCCCAACTGGAAAGGTAAAATTTTGAGGGTTTTTTTGTCCCTTGGCCATATTGTCAGATTTCCTGAAAAGAGGTCACTTAAAGGCTTTCTAAATATTATGTAGCTGGTAGTAATAGGTTATAACAGTAACACGTTTCACCTTTCACATAACACTCGGGATGGGCCAAATTCATCTGAGGTCATGTTCTGGACATGTCTCCATAATCAAGCTCTCGGCACGTTTGCAGCACTGATGGGAATAGGTTTATATTTAGTATTCTCTTAGTTTTCTAGCCTTTCTTCTCTTTCAACTTTGGAAAATAGACCTTTCGGTATTAAGTGGTGTTGGGAAGATGGGATATGCTGGCAATCACTAAAGAAAGGGCCTAAAATCCTGTATGTTAAAATTTTACTTCGGTTCCTAAATACAAAAAGTAATAGTTTGTATTCTACAACAGCTTTTCCTCCTAGCGTGATACTTAGCAATTGGCTTGCTAATAGCTTTTGTGCCTCTAAGTATGTGAGTGCCTGAAACCCTCCCAAATTCTGCCTGGAGACAAAAAGTACTCTAAGAACTAGTGAAACCTGCCCCTTTTGAAGTTTTGCTTCCTGTATTTTTATCTCTCCAGTCAAACCCTCTTTCTCCAGGGTTTAGCCATTCCTTCAGCAGACAGGATGGCACGGTTGTGCTGTTTAGCCAGCTAGTTAGTGCAAATTGAAAACATTTAGGTTGTGGGGTTTTTTTAAATATTGTTTTTTAATAGTGGCAGCAGCAAAATCTGATATTGGTACAATTTGAGTGCTGGAAATGAGTGAAAGACCAGCTCCAGGCAACTGCTGTAATATTGCTAATATCTAATCTGGCTGAATTTGATGTAAATAATACTTCTAGGTGTTAAAGGGCTTCCTCTGCTACTGCCACATGTGCATCTGATCTAGTGGATTAAATCTTGAAAACTAGAGCAACTCCAGAGACCACACAGGCTGTGCCTTCATTAAAAACAACAGGTCCTCGCAGTTCTGGTGATAAGCAAATAAATCTGACTGCAGTGCCCTGGACAAGTAAACATGACTTTTCGAACTAAAACCTGGGGATGCAATATAAAATTGGCTTTTGTTTAGCTCTACCTATCTTAGAAAAGAAGCTTTTTAACAGATACGTTGCTTGTGTGTTTAAATTCTTCCATCTTTATTAGCAGTCTTACCGAATGAACAGAACTTGCAGAAGTTGGTCTCGGAAACTAGCAACAGAGACAAAAGTACACAGTCAACGTAAGCAGTTGTAGCGTTGAAAACTTCATTCGTAGCTCAGAGTAGTTTCTCTGAGACTACAGAGTCAGTGGAATTGCACGTGCCAAATGTAGTAACTGCCTTTGGGCAGCTATTTTTAACACATGGAAATTATGCTAAACTTGAAGCTGTTTTTCATAAGCTCTTTGGGGAATGATGGAGTGAGCAAGGTCTTTGTGGCCTAAACTGCTTTGTGCTAAGGTGTATCTCAGGGGTCCACTGACCTGTTTACAGCTAAGGAGAAGCACAAGTCAAGTCTTGAACAACGTCAGAATGTCCCGTCTTGACAGCCAGTAGCTCGCTCAGACTTCACTATTGTATAGCTGCTATAAGCAGCAATTCCAAACTTTAGGCTTCCAGATGTTTGATGGGGTGAAAAGGAAGGAAAGCAGGAAGAAAGCATGCTATCAGCTGTTCTCTGACTTTATCAGATGCTGTGCAACCCTCCAACAAACCCAGAGGTGAGCCACACAAAGCTGTACTGGCTTTTGAACTTTCCTTAAGTTCCTCTACTTCTACCCTCACCTCCATGAAAGAAGTGAACCCAGTGGAGCTGTGCAGTAAGTAGGACTCGGTCTCTAGCCTCTGCAGTTCTGACTGTGTGGAAATAGAGTTGTTCCTTGCTACCCCCTTCACTTCAGGTTGCTGGTAGATGCATATTTAGAGATAAGGGGAGGTACGAAAGATTTATTTTTATGTATTTTAAAATATGCACTGATAGTGAAGTCTTTTTTCTAGATTTTTCCTTTGCTGCCCTTTCCTCAGTGAAGTATCCCAACTCATAGCCGTGACCAAAGCCTTTCTAAATGTTGCAGTTCTGGATGCTATGCAGTAGGAATGGTGCCACATTCTGGAAAGGTGGCGAGTGTGGGGCAGGAAAAGGCTGTCAAAAATAGCCTGATGCTCTTGCAGGGCTTTGTTATAGCTTTTCTTGTGAGTATCTTAGCAATCAAATTGCTGGCTCACGTTGCAGACTTTCAGACTTCAGTGTTGCTACTGCTGTTGCTATCACCCCCTCCCAGCAGATGTGGAAATACACCATCTCAAGTGTGGAATGGGTAGTAGGATTCCTCTTAGCTGGACTTGTGCTCTTAAATCAGTAAGTTCCTCTGCTAAAACTTCCCTTTGCTAGTGATAAGCGTGGTTGTTTTTCTGCGATGGCCAAGCCTGATGTTTCTAACTAGGAAAGATTTCCACCTGGAAGACTTGGCTCTCCGTACTATATAGGCAGCCAAGACAAGGCAGGCATCCCCTTGGCTTTGGACACGAAAACCCAGGTGGCCTAAGGCCAGCGTAAATAAATAGGAACTGTAATCGGACCTCTTGGGTCCCTCTGTATACTTTAATAAGCAGCACTGAAATGGATGAACAGTATAACAAGTGTCATCTCTCTTGGCCTAAAAATCATGTGGGTTGGAACTGTGGGGTGGTGTCTTCCTGGGAAGTAGCGATGGAGAGGGAAACTGGGATCTGAATTTTTTTCAAGTGGTCCCTTGGGGATTTTAGTCTGTGGAATCAGTCTTTTGGACAAATCTGTTCCCAGGCATTTTACTGGTGCTAAGCTATAGAAACCGAGGCTAGTCAGTCATCAGAAGAATCAATTTACAAGCCTGACTTTTGCCAAAATCTGTAGGAGAGAGCAGCATGGGTCATAGCAAGTTGAAACAGTCCATGAAGCATGAGAGGGGTGGTGGTGGGGCTTTTTTGTATTTTAACTTAGCTGCAGGGTTAGTAGCCAGCTGCTGCTGCTGCTCTTATTTTCAGCTTTCCTAATGTGCCATGTGGAATAAAGCACCCTACAGTGGCGGATTTTTAGCTTACGCGTGATAGGCATGTTGTTAGCTCTTGATCAAATTTGGTTTCAGAGCACTGTTTAGGAGAGAGATTACACAGAGCTGTGCAGAATTTCAAAAATAGCTTTATTCCTCTCTATTTGTGAGGGCACGTAAAAGACCATATTGGTGAAGCAATGTTCAATTAGGCTAGAAGTCATAACCCAGTCCTTCTCCTTTTTCTGGCTTTATTAGAGTTGAGGAAAAACAGAGCATGTCACTTAGATAATTTTTCTAACAGATACCTGACAGTGTTTAAGAAGGAGGATTTTGTGAGCAATGGCACTGGGACTCTATTTTTGTTACAACTTTTGTCCTGGCTATGGCCATTGGAATGGTGCAGCTCACGGCTTTATCTTTCAGCCTAGGCAAAGATTTCAGCGAATGCAGTCATGTCTCCAAAATGCTCAGAAATGCCCAGCCACATCAGGGAAAGTCAATACTGCATTTTGACTGAGAACAAATACAGTGGATTAAAGATCTCGCATCAGGGAAAATGCTCTAATCTCCTTGTTAATTAAAAACGGGGCAGATGTTCAGGTCAAAACCTATGGCTGAGAAGCTGCAGAATACTCCTGTGAGCGTTACAACCATCCTTTTGTCTGGTGGGAGATCTGGCTTCTCTACTTGAGCTGCAGAATTCGGCTTCTCTTGGAAGTAAACTTTGATTTGAGTTTGGGGATGGCTTCCAGTAGAAAGTGCAGCAGTATGCAGCTTGAAAAAAATGAATCACCTGAATGTTGATTGGTGTTTCTGCTCCTCCTTCCTCCAGTGGGTAAGGCCTGTGCTCAGTCGTCACAGACACCTTATCTGTTGTGGGGACTGAGATAGGAAGGACATAATCAACTTCAGAGCAGCTGTTTCCCCTTTTGGGTGGAGCCTGTAACCCATTCAACCCGATTTTATGTGTCTTCCTTCCCAGTTGTGCAGTGAACTTAAGTCTTGGCCTCGCTCGCTGTCTCAGAGCGAGGATTGAATCTTACATTAAGATTTGTTGGCAAGTTACACATCAGCAAAAGGCTGTTGGATTATACCAATGTCACTGTCCTGGTAGGAGTCATCTTTATATATTTATGCCCTTCAGAAATTTGTTTTTGCATGTAATTTACCTTCCTGCTATATACAACGTCCTGAACATGATTCTGTCTATTGCCCTGGCAGCAAGGTTTCTGTAATCACAAACTGATAAGCACCAATATAAAGAAGAAAAAAAAATTCCCTCTCTGTTATTTGCCACAAATACGTTTATTCTTTGATTAAAAAAATCAAGCTGTAAATTCATCCCAATGCTGGAGTGAAAGCTATGAATTGGAACAAGAGGACAGGTAGAGACCTTATTGCAGGGAGACCTTATTGCGGCCTGCCAGTGCTTAAAGGGGGGACCGTAGGAAGGATGGGGGCAGCCTCTTTAGCAAGGCCTGCTGTGACAGGACAAGGGGTGACGGTTTTAAACTAAAGGAGGGTGGATTTAGACTGGATATAAGGAAGAAATTTTTTACAGTGAGGGTGGTGAGCCCCTGGCCCAGGTTGCCCAGAGAGGTGGTCGATGCCCCATCCCTGGACACGTTCCAGGCCAGGTTGGACGGGGCTCTGAGCGACGTGATCGAGTTGAAGCTGTCCCTGCTCACTGCAGGGGGTTGGACTGGATGGCCTCTAAAGGTCCCTTCCAACCCAAACCGTTCTATGACAAGAGACATCTCAGGCTTTGTGACTTCATTTCTGGAAAAAATTGTTTGTGCTTCACGTTAAGACTCTCCTTTCTGTCCATGCCCTGTGTGCATTGAAGGTGATCCATATACCAGCAACCTCCTTTTAAATGCTCCTCACACGAGAGGCCAGCACCTCCCCTGATGTTGTTCTGTGATAGAGAACCTGGTGATGCAGGATACAGATAAGACTGAGTTACTGAATGCCTTCTTTGCTTCTGTCTTCACTGCTAAGGCTGGCCCTCAGGCATCCCAGCCCCCAGAGGGGAGAGGAAATCTGGATTAAGGAGGACTTCCCCTTGGTTGAGGAGGACTGGGTCAGAGGTC